>OZ005740.1:66785491-66825841 GCA_963930735.1 Dioctria linearis
ACAAAAGGTATCTCTTGATTAAAAGTGATATTTTGGGAAAATCATTATATCCGGCGTGATTAATATCAGATTCAGTTTTCTTGCAAATATTTAATTTAAAGGAAATAGGGCATATATGTCCTACCAAATTAGCACTTCTGGAAAATTTCGTTAACAAAATGTCGATTTGAAAAGAAAGTTGGAAAAAAAATTTAAAGACGTTGCTTTTAATTTGCAACAAATTGCAGACCAGCCCTTGCAATTCTGGTGTTCGAACGAAATGCAAGCTACCTTAATGTGAAAAACACCAGCAGTAATACAAGGCAAGAAATGTATAATGTCCGCCGCTACCGGGCCACTAGCCTCGCATTCAAGTCATATTTCATGGGTTGTATATTTCGGGGGTTACGACTGACCGATTTTCCATTTCAGATGGCATCAAATTTAAATTATATTAATAAGAAAAGCTCCGGCGATATCTGGATGCTAATGAAATTTCCATGCTGAAACTGAAAGAGAAAGCTGTATAGGGCAGTCTACAACTAATGGTTCAAACTTCAGGAGGTGATAGAGGAACCTTGAGTTATGAAAGAGCAAAATACGAAGTTTAGGAGGGAGAGGGTATTTATGATCTTGGTATATTTCAACTTAATACCCTGTAGCACTCTTACTATAAACCCATAAAGGAATGACGAGAAATGATGACTTACTGTCCAGAATTTCCAAAAAATACTCGACTTATCATTTTTTCAAACTTTACCGCCAAACTGCATTATCACCAGCCTTAAACACAACGCGACAGTCATCAAGGCTGACATAATGTAAAAAATGCTGAAGTGCGTTAATCAGGAGAAAAACATAATTGGAACTTTTTCGCCTGCTTGAGCTGACGGACCAAGACAATTGTTTATCTCACAATTATCTAAATATAAAAAATATGGAATACCAATACTTTTCCCATGCACCCTTTTAAAAGACCACAACTTTCCGTTAATATTTTTTTATAATTTTCAACAGATGTCAAGTTATTACTAATAGTTCCTTGAAAATCATTGGACAGCTCTAAAAAAAATATTTAACAAATTTGTAATCCAAATCAATGAATCAAACGGATTTTCACAATTATGTGTTAGTCTTTTAATTTAAAGACGATTTTTATTTTTATCATCTTTAATAAGTATTACTAACGGGTGTCTCAGAATGTTTTTGTTTTTGAAACTTAAAAATAAAACACCAGAATGAATTCAAACTCATTTTAATTACTGTGAAATCAACAAGTAGCTTTCGAATTTTTATTTATGAAAAAGATCAATTGTGAATGGGCACCATCCGCTTCTGCCTACTCATTTTATCTGATTTTTATAAAACGCTCGCTGCTGTCCCATGAAATGAACCAATGTGGGATCTAGTCTCGGACGTGGGAGGGAGACAACTCAGTTTTTTTTTAAAATTCAAATATAAAATTTTTATTCAAATAAAATGCTTATAACTATATCACAAATTCATTAAAAAAAAGAAATTCAGAACTTAAAACTAACCTACAAACTACTATAAAATTCAATAAAAACTTCAAGTAACAAAGATAAAAGTAAACGTAATAAAAAAATAATAAAAACGACAAATTAGAATTAAAATTAAATTCAATGAGCTCCTGCTCAGGCGCTGGCAATTTTCTCCTCGTTCTGAAAAAGGGAGAGAAGACCAGAATTATTATCTGCCATCAAAACACAGAAAAAGGGAAAATATTAATGCTGCTAGTGCGTGAGGGCACAAGGGCAGCAAAATTCTTCTGCTCGTACGTGAGGGCACAAGGAAGTGGGAAGGTGCTATAGTCAGTGAACGAGTCAGATTGGTCTCTGACAGTATTCTGCGCGTGCGCAGAAGTGTAGCAATGTGCTACATAATAATAAGTAATACGAACTGCAGTAAAATATAATATCAGAGCTCTTTCCTCCTCATCCAATGATAGAAATGAATATAATATTCTCACCCGTCCTATCTCTAAAAACTATCCTCTCCCCTTCACCAGCTCATTTCAGGACAATCATCTATTATCCCCACCAAAATCTACTAATTTCTGGCATTCCCAAAATTCAAAACACCCGTTACATTTGAATATAAACGATTCCGAAACTTGCCAAAAAATCACTTCAGTTTTAACAGTGACAAGTGCGCGCAGTAGTTTTCAGTTTCGTTTTTATTTCTCCTTATTTTTTATTTTTTTTATCAGTTATTTTATTCATTATAGAGGAATTACTGGAGATATTTAACTCCGAGTCTTTAGACTCAGTGGATGTAGGCCTCGCACCTACACCTCCGGAGCTATTGGCACCTCCTAAGCCAATCAAGCCAGTGAGTCCACTACCACCTACACCAAAAAAAGCACACAGACCCTGCCCAGCGCTCGTGCGACCACCAACCGCCGTACATTCCTCGCCTATTAAGCAAAAGGCACGACCATTCGAGGCTAGGCTAGCATCGCCCAAAATTAAAAAATTAGTTCCAAAGGAATTAAAGAGGTACGATATTCTCAATTTTAAACCGAGGCCTAAAGAATACTGGCCAGAAGTTAGGGCACAAACTCGGTCAGGGCTGCCTACCACAGCGCGCTCTATGCCATTGAGCATGCCTGAATTGGATTTTGAGACCGACAACAAACCAAGACTACGGCCAAGGCCAAGGGAACGCAGCCTAGGAGCTCATGTCCCAATAATGACACAGAGGACAAAAAAGAAACCTGTAACACCTGCAGGAATAAATCAAACAGCACCAAGTATGCCGGATCTAAACAAAATAAGGCCCACCGAAGTGCCTGAACCTATCAACACGGGAACCACACCACTTTCAAAGAACACTCCAGGATTGAAGGTGTCGCCAACAACTGACACTGAGTCATCACCTCAGGCGACAATTATTGAGCCATCAAATCTACTTTTTAATCGCCCAATTACTCCACCAGCACAGTTTCTGGATCCTCCCATCAATCCTCCAAGACAATTCTAGCATTTTTCATCACACAATGAAGTGTTGCTACCAGGAATTCCACACGACTTAGTCGGAAAAATTATTGCCACTCCAATTGTAATTAAACTGCTTGAAGCAATGCAATCACCCTAGAATAAAATTAAAAGGGCCAAAAAATTCTTTAAATGGGATCTTCCTGGAGGCGTGGAAATGAAGATGAGAAGGAAAAGGGAAAAGTTGCACATCTTTCATAAAAAATGTAAGTTTATATCTGAAACTCTACAATTTTCTTTTTTTTTTAGGCGGGAGGATGTTTAGACCACACATACATGATTATGATCCCTCGTTGTAAATTCCATCCACATTCCTAATCCTTCCCACGATGAAATACTTTCTCCTAAAGAAAAGGGAAAAAAGGTAACACAAAGAACCAAAGTCTAAATGAAATCAACAAAAATATATTTACATTTCGTAATGTCTCATCGTGACATTACGTCAAATCATTTAAATTCGCCTCAGTCATCAAATTCAACAAACGTCGCTAGGGCAACACCGAGAGGCGAGAGCTCATAACTGGATGTGGCGGCTATATAAAGCCGACGAGCCGCAGCAGAAAATCATTCGTGGTTCGGAGCTCACCTGATTCGGAGACTAATCCGATTAACAAGAATAAAATTCCCAACCTCATATAGAAGATTAATTCTATATTTAAGAGATTAATCGGAAAATTTTACCCATTCCAAATCCATCCCACACCTAAGCAGAAGTTTAATCTGCAAAAAATCCATCCCATACCTAAGCAGAAGTTTAATTCTGAGCAGAGATTAATCTGCAAAAAATCCATCCCACACCGAAGCAGAAGTTTTATTCTGCGCAGAGATTAATCTGCAAAAAATCCATCCCACACCTAAGCAGAAGTTCAATTCTGCGCAGAGATTAATGTGCAATATTTCTATCTACACATAAGCAGAAGAATAATTCTGCTGCAGAGATTAATCTGCAATACTCCTTCCCACGTCTAAGCAGAAGAATAATTCTGCTGCAGAGACTAATCTGCATTCTTCGTTATAGCAGCATAGTGCTACATTTCTGCGCACGCTCACAATGCAGTCAGAGACTAATCTGACTAGTTTTACGGACTATAGCACTTTGCTACTTCCTTGTGCCCTCACGTACGAGCAGAAGCATTTTGATGACCTTGTGCCCTCACGCACTAGCAGCATCAATATTTTCCCTTTTTCTTTGTTTTGATGACAGATAATAATTCTGATCTTTTCAGAACGAGGAGAAAATTGTCAGCGCCTGAGCAGGAGCTCATTGAATTTTAATTTTAATTTTAGTTCGTCTTTTTTTATTATTTTATTTTTATTTTATTTTATTTTGCTTGAAGTATATTGAATTTTATAGTAGTTTGTAGGTTAGTTTTTAGTTCTGAATTTCTGCTTTAAATGAATTGAATTGAAGTTATTTCGATCACGATCTGCTGCTCATCTCAGCTGTAGTTAAATTTGGGAGGGACTGGGAGGGAGTGAGGATTGGATATATTTTTGGATCTTTAGGAAGTTAAGGACTGGAAAGTTATTATACTGGCATGTATTATCAGAGATATTCCCATGCTCTTGAGGTTCTTTGGGATTACCCCCTGTAGTAATCTCCTTTGGTGTCATAGAAACTTATTCTACCTTCGTGGAGGTAGATGTTTCTAGCATCTTGGGTAATTTTACTATCGTTCGCCGCCTTTTTATAGCTGCTGAGCTTGGCCATGTTATGTACTACGTTTATACCAATTGCTGTCGCTAGATTGTCTGTTTGACGTAATGTCAAAGTGATGAGAAGACGAAAGTACAAATATATGGTAGTTTATACATACAATTTTAGGTAAGTTTTGTATTATTTTGCTGATTTTAATCAATTTTTTAATAATATTTTGGTCTTTTCAGCTTGTTATCGAGGGATCTTTGTGTAATTTACATGGAGAAATTAGATGAAAGCAGAGTGTAGAAACTGCAAGCTTTTTTGCAGTTTGTGTCGACTAAAAATGAAACAATACCTTTCTTGCCAAGATGTTTAATACTTGAAGGGTAGAATGCAAGTGAAGTTACACATTTTTAGCACAGTATAACAAATAGAAAATAGCATACAAACTTAAGCGCTATTTTTGAATATTAAATTTAACATCGCATACAATATATATGTAGCGTATGAAATGCAAGAACTATAATTGGTGAATTGACAATTAATTAATTAGAAAATATATATAGCATGACGAAACACAGAGTTTTATTTATTAGATAAGTGTTTGAATTTTTGGTCTTTTTGATTGATTCTTTGTGTATTTTTATGTTTTATTTTTAGGAACAAATATAAAATGTAAAAATTACGCATATTTCGTACATATTCGGCTAGATAAAATTGAGTAGTATTATACGCACTTTCTTAAAATTTGCTGATTTTAATAAATTTTTTAATAATATTTTGTGATCGTGATCAAAAACCAAACAAAGTATCAAATAGCAGAAAAGAGGAAAACATCTCATCGAGGGCCAAAGATAAGCCCCAACGACCTAAAGAAGACAATCTGAAGGATGTGAAAAATCATCTAAAAATATCCAAAGAAGGAAGACGAGGAAGAAATTCGAAAGCGCAAAAGCACTTGACTTGACTTGTAAAATCACCCATTTCCAAATCAGAGTTGATATGATGGCCTTGGAGTCTCTTCTGAGCAAATCCTAATCCAAACCAGAAGTAATTCTGAAAGCCAATAGAAGTTAATTCTACATACAGAAATTGAGGTAGACTCAATCATACAAACAGAAGTTAATTCTGGCCGTCCTAAATACTTGAGGTTGACTCAATCTCAAAACAGAAGTTAATTCTGGCTAAACAAATATTTGAGGTTAACTCAATCCTTATACAGAAGTTGACTCTGGAATATTACAATTGAGGTTAACTCAAATTATGATATAGGAGTTGATCTTAAAGAAAATACATTACTTGAGGTTGACTCAAAGTACGTCGACTAGGAGTTAATCCTAAGGACTGCAAAAGTGAGGTTAACTCAAGCAATCTCACACAGGAGTTAATTCGAAGGTCTAGTCAGCTTTATACAAAGGATAGTCCAGATCTATTTCCAGAGGTTAACTCTGCAACAAATAAATTCAGAAGTTGATTCTGAAAAAATTGTAAGGAACTACCAACCCACACGTAGCAGCACTCAATTCACTGCACTCATAAAAGCGCACACGAGTAAACGTCACAAGTGCCATTATTGTTATCCCATACGCAGCAGCATTCCGATTTGCTGCAGCTGAAAGGTACGCAGACGATAAAAGTCATCAGTGCTGCCTTCATACCCTCACGTACCAGCACGCCAAAAACTGCTCACTAGAAGCAGATTAGTTGGCTACGTTTTCTCAACATCACTTATAGCAGCAATACAAGTTGCTATATTCGTGAAACAATGCACTCCATTATTATAACTCGACTGCCCTCACGTAGCAGTTGAAACAAGAACTACTCAAATGCCCTCACGTATCAGTTCGAGTAAAATATACTGTTACGTGCGTGGCCTTAGTTCGTTATTTAAAACACAATATTTCAGATATCATTAAACAGTTTGTGGTGACAAGCTTTAGTTTATGGCGGCGTAAATGGGATCCGAGCTGTCAGCTGTTTCAGAATGAAACATTTGTAGATCTTAGGAATGAAGTGGGATATTACTGTGCGAGGTGGGAAATGTCCTATCGCAGTAGGCCGTAATTTTAAAATGAAAATGTGAAAAGAAAAACAAAAGAGTCTCGTTTTGAGTTTTGCATTGTAAAGACCTAAAAAAGTTTTACTCCTTGATTTGTTGGATTTAATAAAGTTTTGTTCAGTAGAAATTTTGTTAATAAAATTTGCATCTACGGATAACCAAAAAGTTTTACTGCTTGGATTGTTTGAGAGGTTAATAGACGTAGTGCCTAGGCTGGACACCCAGAGAGGCCCCCCCGACAAAGGTCTCCTCATATCGTATTGGTCCAGACGACAGCACTCAACTAACTAAATTGGTGACCCCGATTGGAACAAGTAAGCAGCCTTCGATAGTCAGCCAAGTAATCATAAAAGGGACAACCGATTGGAACAAAAATCGATCTATTCTATCTTGGCAGCATTATAATCTGGCCTAATTACAGGGCCCCTAAAGACTATCGGACACATTCATTTGAACAATCGATTTGTTCAAAGCATAGTCGCATTCGGCATTTGCCGTCTTATTTTGATCGATAGTTCAACTCTCATTACAGATATCAAGTTAATCGCTGATTGCCCTCCAGGCTGGCAGTTCAGTTCATATTCAGCTCAATTCGTACTAGCAGTGCAGACCAGAGGGAAGTTGTACCATTGCATGTATCGTTGGATCTGCAGCAGGCTCGCACTCTAGCTACCATTTCGGAGTGCTACTACTACAGCTGCTGAATTTTCTGGAACAGAAGTTAAACTTTTGGGCAGTAACTTTTAAAGGATGCGGTTTAAGAACCATATCCGCCACATTTACAGCAACAATAGCAGCTTCAACAACAGTTGCAACAGCAGCAGCAACAACAACAGCTTCAACAACAGTTGCAACAGCAGCAGCAACAACAACAACAACCGCTTCAACAACAGCAGCAGCAACATCAGCAGCTTCACCCACTAATCAAGAGCAGTTATTGTCATAACCGCACGCCAATACACAAGAAAAACGAAGAAACAAGAATCACGTAAAGATCGAGAACATTAAGAGTAGAGTAATGTAATTAATTTTTCTTCAAACAATTTACATATACATAATTTTATTATATACCTATTGTTTAAAATTTTTTATTGTAAACCTTTCGCACTTCGCACAGTCCTATTCCTCTCCTTCGTTGTTTCCTAGTTTTCCTAATTATAATGACGGAGCCTTTCTATTTGGCGAACGATAGTGAGTCAGTCGACCCAGACCGCCGTTATGATATAACAACTTCTAGTGCCAACGTGTCGACGGGGACAGTTCCTTCAGCTACGCTGGGAGCTGTGTCGGTGAAGCATGTTGCTTTCTGTGAGCAAAATCCATACATGTGGTTCGTCCAGCTCGAGGCGCAATTTGAACTCGCTGGCATCACTCAGGACAAAACAAAATTTTTTCACGTAATAAGTCAACTAGACGAGAACATATGTCGACATGTGTCTGATATTGTTAAAAGACCACCATCGGATGACAGGTATAAGATTATTAAGGAAACGTTGATATCCCGTCTTACAGGAAGTGCGAACCAGCAAATCAAGCAGCTTTTAACGGAACTTACATTGGGTGACAGCCAGCCATCACAATTACTACGTGAAATGCGTACCCTTAGCACTGGTCGCCTTAGCTCAGAGGCTTTAAAGACATTGTGGCTTCAGAGATTGCCCCCTCATATGCAAGCTATCTTAGCATGCAACCCAGGTCCATTAGATGATTTGGCAGCTTGCGCGGATAAGATATCTGAGGTTAACCATAGGCCTGAAATTCAAGCAGTGGCTTCCATCTCCCCGAACCAGAGTCATATCATTGATCAACTCGTCAATGATGTAAGGAACCTGAAGTTATTGGTCGAGAAATCTTTGGTATCTCGTCGCGATGCTTTTCGTGATAAACCAGTTGACAGTCAGAGAAGGCAAAGGTCTTCTTCAGGCTCACGAAATAACTATTGTTACTACCACAGGGTATTTAATGTTAAAGCAAGAAAGTGTGTGCCTCCCTGCTCATTCCAGGTTGCGAAAACAACAAAGGATGGTTTGCTTTCTTCGTTAAAATAGATTGCCCTCCGCCATTAACGACGGGTGGATGTGGCGTGTTTAAAAGTCGTTTATATATATATGATAAGTCTACAAAAAAACATTTTTTAATAGATACAGGGGCAGATGTGTCTGTATTACCGGCTACATCAGCTGATCGTAAGTTCAAAAATAACTTGCAGCTCGCAGCAGCAAACGCATCTACTATAAATACATTTGGCAGGAAACTGCTTTCATTAGACTTGGGACTTCGCCGTTGTTTCTCTTGGCAGTTCATAATTGCAGACGTTCCTAAGCCTATATTAGGTGCAGACTTTCTCTGCCACTATGGCCTACTGGTAGATGTCAAGGGAAGACTTCTCATAGATCCATTAACCTCCTTGAAGGCTCAAGCTCAGCGTGTTCATTGCCAATCATCAGCTCTATCAGTCCTTATAAATCCAGACTATGACCCAAAAATCGTTAAATTACTTCGTAAATACCCAGGCATTACAGTAGAGACTGGTTTCATTAAAGATGTAAGGCACAAAGTCACACATCAAAGCTCTACTACTGGGCCTCCTATTTCGGCTAAAGTTCGTCGCCTATCGCCCGAGAAATTAGCAGCTGCAAAGAAAGAATTCGACTTTCTGTTGAAACAAGGTATTTGTAGACCTTCCAATAGCTGTTGGTCATCACCACTACATCTGGTGCAAAAGAAGAATGGTGACTACAGACCTTGTGGAGACTATAGACGTCTGAACTCCTGCACAATTCCCGACCGATACCCCATTCCGTTGATTCACGATTTCGTGTATCATCTTCAGAACTGTAAGTTCTTTTCGACATTAGACTTAGCCAAAGCATATCACCAGATCCCTATCGAATCCGAGGACATTCCAAAAACTGCAATTTGCACCCCATTTGGACTCTTCGAGTTTACGCGAATGACCTTTGGCCTGTGCAACGCAGCTCAGACGTTCCAGCGCTTCATTCATACGATATTTCAAGAATTTGAATTTTGTTTTGTGTATTTGGATGACATTCTAGTCGCATCCAAATCTGAAGTTGAACATCTTACTCACTTAGAAAAAGTTTTTAAGCGCCTCGCGGAATCTGGTCTCATCATTAACGTCGACAAATGTTCTTTCCTAAAAGCACAAGTAAAATTTTTAGGCCATTTGGTCACACCACTGGGAATCAAACCATCGCCTGAGCGAGTAGAAGCAATCACTCGTTACAAAATTCCCAATACTATTAAGGATCTGCGACGCTTCCTCGGCATGGTAAATTTTTATCGTCGTTTTTTGCCGCACGCTGCTAGCCATCAGGCTATTCTGAACACATATTTGACTGGTCCCAAAAGAAAGGGAGCACAAAAAATCAGTTGGTCCAATGAAGCCACCGAATCATTTAATATTATTAAAAACCAACTAGCACAGACAGCCCTACTCGCCTTTCCTATTTCGTCTGCCGAATGGGCCTTATGGGTAGACTGGATGCCTTTGGGATTTTATTCGGTGAAACTAAACAACGCGCAACAAAAATACAGCGCCTACGACCGGGAACTCCTAGCAGCCTATAGAGGCATTAAATATTTTCGCTATCTTTTAGAGGGTCGTACATTCATAATTTTTACAGACCATAAGCCATTAACTTATGCATTTCTACAAAATCCTGAAAAAGCATCACCCAGACAGCTACGTTATTTAGATTTCGTTGGTCAATTCTCTACTGACATTAGACACGTTGCAGGCAGAGACAATGTAGTAGCAGATGCCTTATCCAGAGTGGAGGAAATTCATCTCCCCAGTCTAATAGATTTCGGATCCATTGCAGATGCGCAACCCAACGATCCCGATTTCCAACTACTACAACAAAATTCTCAGTACAAATTAGAAAAGCTTCCCATTTTCGGCACTGGCAAAGATTTATTTTGCGAAATTTCACCAAAAGGAGCAAGACCATACATACCCTCAGACTTTAGAAGGAAGGTTTTCATAGCTTTACATAATCTTGCGCACCCCGGTATCCGGGCTTCTAACAAAATGATCACAGCTAGATACTTCTGGCCTTCAATTAACAGAGATGTTAATTCTTGGACGCGTGCTTGCCTCCAATGCCAACAATCCAAAATATCTAGACATGTTCATAACACTATGGGTACATTCCCAGCATGTACGGATCGATTCCAAAACATCCATATCGACATTGTAGGACCACTGACCCCTTCCGAAGGTTTTAGGTATTGCCTCACTGTAATCGACAGGTTCACTCGATGGCCGGAGGCAGTTCCGTTGACCGATATTCATGCGGAAACAGTCGCAGAGGCCCTCTGTCGATGCTGGATAGCACGCTTCGGTGTTCCAAAGACGATTGTCACAGACCAAGGTACGCAGTTCGAATCTGCACTCTTCGCAGAATTATCTAAATTGTTAGGCTTTCAACGCAACCGTACCACAGCATATCATCCTCAAGCGAATGGATTTTTGGAACGATGGCACCGTACATTAAAAGCAGCTTTAATGGCTAATCAAGAAAAAGCCTGGTCGAAAAGTCTGCCCTTTGTTCTGCTTGGCTTGAGAACAGTTCTCAGGGAGGAATTCCTAGCTACATCGGCAGAACTTGTCTACGGACAAAATTTACGACTTCCAGGCGACTTTATTCAAAATTCAAAATCACAATGTCAAAGTACATTCGTCAAAACACTCCGCAATATTTTTGCCGACATAAGACCTATCCACGCATCCAACCATTCGAAGCTAAGCCCTTTTAAATTCAAAGAACTTAGCTCCTGCTCGCATGTTTTTGTTAGGACGGACTCAGTTAGAGCACCACTGCAACCACCCTACGAGGGACCACATCAAGTCATCAGGCGTTCCGAGAATTATTTCACTCTCCAAATTAGAAACAAGGAGGTCAACGTTTCCCTTAATCGTCTAAAACCATATTATGCCGAAAATGACACAAATTTAGCAGTTGGCTCTGAAATTGATACCCACAACCAGTCAATTCCAGATTCATTTTCTCCATCACTAAGTGAACATCGTGAAAACTTGGTTCAGGCTGAACCTGAACATGCAAGTTCTACAAACACCACAGTTACAGACTCAAGCACATTCTCACCACCTATGACACAACGTCAGATTAGATTTACCACTGACGGACACATGGTACTACCACAAAGAACGACACGGGTTGGACGAACCACCAGGCTGCCGCAGCGCTTCCTGGATTCGCTGAAACCAAAGGTTTCGCTGGCGGGGGAGTGCTGTGGTGACAAGCTTTAGTTTATGGCGGCGTAAATGGGATCCGAGCTGTCAGCTGTTTCAGAATGAAACATTTGTAGATCTTAGGAATGAAGTGGGATATTACTGTGCGAGGTGGGAAATGTCCTATCGCAGTAGGCCGTAATTTTAAAATGAAAATGTGAAAAGAAAAACAAAAGAGTCTCGTTTTGATGTTTGCATTGTAAAGACCTAAAAAAGTTTTACTCCTTGATTTGTTGGATTTAATAAAGTTTTGTTCAGTAGAAATTTTGTTAATAAAATTTGCATCTACGGATAACCAAAAAGTTTTACTGCTTGGATTGTTTGAGAGGTTAATAGACGTAGTGCCTAGGCTGGACACCCAGAGAGGCCCCCCCGACAAAGGTCTCCTCATATCGTATTGGTCCAGACGACAGCACTCAACTAACTAAAAGTTCTTTCTTTTATTTAACTTCACTATTTACTTTTATAATATTTACAAACAATTATCCTATCAACTCTTTATTGTTATCGCTAGTACTGTACCTCTAATTATCGCAATAGCTTACTGCGTTCATTTCACTGTCTGAAATAAGACTCCGCCTCCTGGATGTGAGTAGCGCCGTATTTATACTCTAAAGATTATACTAGAACCTTCATGAATATTCCGTTTTCCGAACCCAAGGTTTACTAAAATGTCACTAGCCTAAAGTTGCTTCCATTTGCAACAGATGCCGCTTGTGTCACTTTGTGGCACGTAGCAATACTAATTTTGAGAGCAGACTAAAAGTTTTTCTCACAGATCATCCTTCTGGTGTCCAGTCACTCATCCATACTCTTCTTCTTCGTTTCAGGAATAAGGGGTAAGACACAGTCTCAGCGGATAAAGGAATCAATTTTTATTGAATTTTTTAAAAGGAATTAATGAATTGTTTGTAAATTGTATTGAATTTTTTAAGCTGTATTAAGTCTGAATTGTGATATTAGATGTAAGAAAGCTTGAATTACCACCAATAAAAATAAAAATTTTATATTTTGAACTATAAACTTAGTTGTCTTCTCAAAACCGGCACCCCACCTTACTAGTACATTACACAGAGAAGCTACCGTCAGCACAAGCGGACGTGCGTTATAAATTCTACAGAAATCATTCAGATCGAGATTTTACGACAGTTTTCGTAAATGCTACGAAAATTTTTCTGAGAGTAGAAATTAGTTTTAGCCAATTTATTTCTTATAACTAAGGGTGACTTAGCATGTTTCCAATACTATTTTATGTGCAACACATAATTATGTTCCATATTGTTTAAAAATATGTATATCAAATTTCGTCTTGTCTTAAATGCCTTCAGTCGTATATTTCACCACTGTATGTATAATATAACATTATTAACAATGTGCTCATGATTCTATAAATATAACCAGCCGCTAAGTAATATAACATACTTATGTTAAGATAATATTATATATAACATTTTAAAATTAGAATTGGAAATATTTTAATCGCCCCGCCCCCCTACAGGATATGTCTGGATACTCCCTTGTCTTAGGCATACATAGCGTACACATCAGGGATGTTACGAATATTTGCATTCGCATTCGTGTGCGAATGATTCGCAACATTTTAAATATTCGCATCGACATTCGCATTCGCATCAAGCGATGCGAATGTTTTGCGAAGGCGAATGTGTACAGGTCGCGTCGTGTCGGCGCAGACAGGCATCACGTGTTTCATTCGACCAATAGAAAGCGTTTCTTTCTCGCTGCTTGCTTGGTTAGTTTGGTTTTATTTTGTTTTAGTTGCCAGTCAGTTCTCAGTTGTAACTAATCATTACGTAAATAAACATGTAGTTTGTGAGTTTAGAATTGTGTTGAGATATTTTGACAATTTTTTCCATGGCACCGGGAAAGAAAAGTGAAATATGGCAATTTTTTACGCCTATCGATCGAGACCACGCGAAATGCAATGTTTGTGAGAAACGTTATTCTACAATTGGTCGCACTACCTCGGCGTTGCGAACCCCTTTGAAAACCGATCATTCCAAAGAATACGAAATGCTGATCCATACTGAATCGGAGGCCCAGGCTTCAAAACTGGATAAACCGCAAGAAACTCCACTAAAAGAGGTAACAAAGCAATTATCTATTGAAGAAACTCTAATGAAAAAGAAACAATGGGACATCAAACATCCATTATCGCAAAAAATCCACTGCCGAGTAACTAAAATGATAGCATTACAAGATTTGCCATTTAACTTCGTTGAAGGCGTAGGATTTCGAAATCTGATGCAGTTAGTCGCGCCCCAAAATACTGTAAAAGTTCGTAATTTTTTTACTGAGCATACCTGTGAAGTTTTGTACGGCAAAGTTGCCGAAAAATTTAAAGTTCTTTTAGCAGATTTCAAATATATGTCATTCACGACTGATATATGGTCAGAGCCAAGTGCGAATGTATCACTTCTCAGCCTAACTTGTCACGGCATAACGGCACACTTCAACCGCTTAAACGTTGTTTTATAGTGCGAGGAATTTGAAGGCAGACACACTGGCGATGTAATTTCAAACAAATTTATTAATGCTGAGTAAATGGAATATAACTCAGGAGCAAGTACACTGCATGGTGAGAGATGGGGGCTCAAATATGCAGCGTGCTATGACATTGGCCGATTTTAACGATGTAGACTGTACTGCACATAAGCTACAGACAAATAATTAAGAATGGATTAAATTCTCAATAGTTTCTAGTGAATATGATTCAGTAATGTAAGAGTATCGCCACTCATTTTAATAATTCGACTATCGCTCAAGGTCAATTAGCCAAAATCCAACAGCGACTAAGTCCAGATCAAATTCCACTAACTGTTTTATATGTTCGAAAGGTGTTTAAAACTAAAAGATGCTTTGTGCCTATATGGTAACGACAATAACATTTCAAACATATCACCCGAAGAATGAAAAGCTATGGAGTGCTGCGTTACAGTTCTTAAGCCATTTGAAGAAGCTACACCCAACTTGAGCAGCTCACACGCTTTAATTTCGTCCGTGATTCTGATTATTTACACATTGAAAAAAGTTCTCAATGACACAAAGCTGTCTACTGAAGGCGACACCCTTGATAACATTATTATCAGCTTTATACAAGTTATCAAAACCGAATTAAACAAGGAGTTTGGCAACCTGGAGAATGATATTTTGTTCCCAGTCTCTACATTTTTGGACCAACGATAAAAGCATAAATTTTTCAGTGATATTGTGATAGATAAAGTCCACTCTGATATTGTTGAATTGGCTCTAAGTCTGTCTAACCGGGATGGTGATAATAATTGACGTTTATCTTCAGGCGCTAAAAGATTGAGAGTATAACAAGAACAAGTAACATTGATGAGCCTTCAACAAGTTCTTCTAAAAGTCTTATAAGCAACCTGACAGGAATTCTAGATCCCTCAAGTGAAAACGAAGACTCGGATGTAGAATCTGGAGACACTAAAAAATGTGAAATTAAAGCTCAATTGAAGGTCTATCGTAAAGAAACACGAGCCTCTCTCGATGAAAACCCTCTCGACTGGTGGAAAACTAAATTAAAATACGACAAATTGACAGATCTGGCCCGCAAATATCTGAGCGCTCCACTGGCCAGCGTTCCGAGTGAGCAACTGTTCAGTGCAGCCGGCCTTATATACGAGCCCCTTAGAAATCGCCTCATGTGCGAAAAGGCGGCAAAATTACTTTTTCTGAAATATTATATGCCTCTTTTGAACTTTGATTATTAGATATAATTACTGTATAAGTATAACACTGATTTACTGTACTAATATTTTTCATATTCCTATTATAAGTAATAAAAATTATGACTTGAGTTGATTAACGTTTTTTTTAATGTTATTCCCAAACATTCGCATTCGCATTCGCACATTCGCATCACGAAATTCGCATTCGCATTCGCTAATATGAAAAATTTGACATTCCTAACATCTCTAGTACACATACTGGAGGAGTATCACGACCCATACCAAGGCTTTCATTGAGATTAGGTGAGTGGTAAAGTGAGAAGATTGT
This sequence comes from Dioctria linearis, assembly GCA_963930735.1. NCBI lineage: Eukaryota > Metazoa > Arthropoda > Insecta > Diptera > Asilidae > Dioctria > Dioctria linearis. Next base: position 66,801,499 of record OZ005740.1, read on the forward strand.
TATGTTAGACTCTGTGGTGGTCTGATCACCAAACACTAAAGAACTAAACAGCTTTATCACTATTGGCATGGTCGATCATAGCTGGGCATTGATTAGCAATGTTCGGCAAACCACTTCTGAATCTTTATGAATACGCAACCGTTTTTTGTCTTTCATTTCTTTCTTTAACCAACCAACCAACACTATTTTCTTCTGCTTCTACAGTTTTTTTAGAGATTATTTTCATATTAAAGAAATCTCTTGATTTTTGGTAGATTAAATTTAAAATTAAGCTTATGTTAATATTTTTTTTTTGTTTTTACGTTTAGAAGTAAGAAAACAAATACGTACATGTATTAGCAAGTCTCAAAACTTCGTACAAAGTTTGTCAATTTTCACCACTGACTTATAACAATGGACTGAGCGTATTGTCATTTTCCTATAGGAAAGCATGGCAAAAGTTTTATAGTTCTCTCTTCCGCCCTATGGCAGAGTTGGAGCTACCAACAATATTGCATTTCTGCACGTTTGCTTATGCCATTTGATGTTTTTATGTTGGCTACAGATGCAATCACCGCAGAAGGAATAAGGTAAAGATAGTGTTTACCATGTTCCGTCTCTCTTGCCCATAAGCAGGATTCAGTTAAGAATAACTTTTGAAAAGTAAAATCGGAATGAGTTTAATTCCTTATAAGCGATTAAAATATCACTTGGGCACAAGAAAATATATTTTTTTAATTAAATTCGATTTACGGGTGTAAAATTTCATCTGATTGGTTTAGTTTTACATGTTTTTTATGTAATCGTTTTAAAGGGTGCTCTAACGGTGATATACAGAAACACAATATTTTTTCATCCACATGAAATAGCAAATCGCTCAGTCCATTGTTATATGTCAGTGGTTTTCACTTGCCAGAATTTACGGATTTCCTGCAGTATTGCCAAGTTTAAGTTTCGTCAAAAGTATTTTAAATAAAAACTTGTGAAATACCATTAAACATATTCACGAGAGGGTAGTTTTGCGCTTTCACTAAAGTTTTGCGTTTTCACTAAAAAACAAGGCTAGATGAATTTTTGTCTAGACAGGACTTAGGGCCTAATTGGCTAATGGGGAAAACAATTACAAAAAAAAATCAATTATAATTACAAATAATTGTATTTAGCCATGTAAAGAAACTGTTTAGTGCTGAGCAACAACTTTTTCTATTTTTTACATCAATTTGTGAACAATCACGCTAAATTCATCTATGTATGACCCAATATCAATTGCATTTTTTTTACATTTCCGCGCGTATTCTTTGTTAACCTACATATAGCATGGGCGATGAGTTTAGTGTAATGCAACATAATGCGCATATGTATTTCTTTCTTGTTACTACTAGTATTTCTTTATATTTTGTTATGTCTTTTTTTAATGTGACTTTTGTGTTCCAGTCTTCTTTTTTTTTGTAATGCATTCTTTAATACTTCTTTTCTAAATGTGTAAATCATCATTTGTTGTATATAAATTAAGTTACTAGTCAAATAAAATTCAGCATTAAATTCTAAAGCGACAAAGTTAATTCACCGGTACTTTTCGACCTCTCCACACGTTGAAGGAATTCAAAAACCGTTGAATTCTCCTACACATAAACCGTAATTACAAGTAAATATATATAGTCATTTTTAAATAACAATTAAACTCTTTGTATTTGAAAATCCAAATTAATTCTTTCCAATTCAATTATTTTAAAATATAAAAAAATAATGGAACTAAGAGTAATTGGTGTAAAAATGTATTTAATTATTTTCCTTCATCTAAATCAAGGCTTATACAATCAAACCAGTCTAGTATATCTTTGAAGCTTCGGTTTCCGATTTCCTTACAAATATTGGTAGTAGATACTAAAGTAAGGTTCATAATTTAACTTTTTTGAAAAAGATAATTGTCAATACAACAAAAAACAATATTACGAAAGCTCTACCTTTACCTGCTTTCAAGGCTCCTGTGGGTAGATATTGAAGAGGTTTTGTTGCGATTAGCTACACGTAGGTAAAAGGGATTACACTCCGGGACAGGTGAAAATTGAGAAAAAATAACATTCCTTTTTAACACAAAGTTGAATTATTATTGACTTTATTTTAAGAAAAGAATTAATAGTGATACAATAGCTCAGTTGTCCTCTTATTGAGACGTTTTTACAATGTATACTTTACGCTGCGGCAACCCGAAGTGAACTGGCCGGTTATCAACTTCAGAGCATGAAGCATGGAGTATTGGAGTATGGTTTTTTTCACATACACTAGTGCCTGACTCAGCGATAACGATTTCTTGCAACATAGAAATTAGAGCTTATATGGTTCGCATTTATGAAATGAATTATGTATACTTTGGTAACATGAGTGATCACTTCTCAGAGATTTGTGTGCAACATAGAAGCTATAAATTAAGATTTTTGTTTATTCGGTACAGAATTAGTAAAATTTATGTCGCACGGGTATATTGACAAATGTGCACATGAAACCCGAGACTTTATGAATCGGGAGAACCATGCACCATGTTCTTGCTACATAACCAAAAAAACTTTTGGACTATATCTACAATTTTTTCTTTTTTTTATATAAGGGTTTTCAATAAGGGCGGTTCGATGTTGATATGGAATAAAGCAAGCTGTCTGTGAGGTTTTAATGAAATTCTTTATTTATTTGAAAGGCCCATATATGCCATAATGTATCGAAAGTTCGCCGCGGCTTCTCGCGGTGGCATGGATCCGAGAGGTCCAATTTTCAATGACTCTGCCGCATAGATTCGGCTGAATTTATACGGTGGCCTGGGTTACGACTTTGGGGTCATCGATGGATTGCGGGTTATTGGTATAGACCTGGGACCTCAGAAAACCCCACAAGAAAAAATCTAGCGGGGTCAAATCGCACGATCTTTGTGGCCAATTCACATTACCTCTGCGAGAGTTAACCATACCCTCAAATCCGTCATGCAGAAGATCCATTGTGCCGTTCGCTGTGTGGCACGTAGCGCCATCCTGCTGAAACCACATGTCGTCCACGCCATATTGTTCACTTCGGCCTAAAAGAAATGGGTTATCATCGATATGTAGCGCTCGCCGTTGACGTTGATGGCTTCACCAATATCATTTTCGAAAAAGTATGGACCAATGACCAACGCACCAAATAGTAACTCCTTGTGAATGCATTGCCACCCGGTGTGATTTGGCTTCGTCCTATATACGACAATTTTGCTTATTAACATAGCCTTTCTTCCAAAAATGCGCCTCGTCGCTAAAGATGATTTTTTGGCCAAAATTGGGGTGCACTTTCAAACCCTCGGTCAGCGAACAAACGGCGTTTTCTATGCTCATTAATTTTGAGGTCCTTGGTCAGTTGGATCTTGTATGAGTGTAGACCCAAGTCCTGCCAGATTGAAGTCTGCGAAAGGCCAAGTTTTTGTGCACGGCGAGGAATTGACGGCCTCGGGTTCTCCTCCACACTTTCACGGACAGTGGCGATGTTCTCCGCCGATCTTGCATTTCTTTGACGTACGGATATTGACTGATGGTTTACCGAACCGGTTGTCTTAAATTTTGTCACAAAACGTTGCAGAGTCGACTTTGAAAAGCCACCTCGTCTGCCGTAATATGAGCGTAACATGCGTAACGTTTGCACTAGCGAACACTCATTTTATTAATTAAGTTTTATCATTTATACGTGCTGCTCAATCTTGTAACTTGATATTTTCGATTTCGAACCAATGACTGAATAATAAACGACAGATTTAACTGACGCCGCCAAAACAACATGGCCGATACAGCCTACCAGCATCGACCTATCCCTATTGGATAACCTTTTATAATTACTTTTCTAAAGAAAACAAAGCTACTTCTATAAAAAAATATTTTTTTTATGCTATAATAGCATAAAATTAGCATGGAAAGCTGTAAGGATATATACTACATGTAGAACATTATTATATAATAAAATTTTCATTTTATGAATTTTCATTATTATCGTTACATTTAATATATCTCTTATAAAGTTACATAATTGGGAAAGATACGACTATGGAAAGTATAACTATAATAGTGGTAAAAATATTCTTTGACATTTGAGGGGTGGAATTTTCGTAATGTAGTTTGGTTTCGTCGCTTAATTTTTCTAGGCTTATGCTCATTTTCTCGAAATCAGAGCTATCTATATTAACTTTTACAAGAGTGTTAAATGTGGTTTTATTATAATTTACTGTAACATTTCTGATATTGTCTGCATTAATACTATCAAAGTATTCATTTATTTCCATTTTGGTTTCAAGGTTAATATACTGATGCTGTAGATCCTGGAAAAAGTTCCAGAATACCACTCTACAAAATTTTTATAGAAATACAAATTATCCTAACGTTACTTTGTTCAGGAAATACATACAACCATGTATTGGCTTTAATTAACTCCTACCATTTTTCCTGAGTGGCTTTAAAAATTCTATCCTCTCAGGCAAGGCCGTATATATGGGGTGGGTTTGAGGGGCTGAAAACCCCTCCATCGTTATATCTTATACTTTTATTAATCTGATAAGCGAAATTTTTACCCACAATTCTTTATATGTATTGGCTCACAACAATTGGAATTTGTCATTTTATATCTTTCTTCCGTGGCCCTTTCAGGTAAAGCAACTTTAGGAAAAACGCGTGCTAAATAGTGAAAGAAAATAAATCCAGTATGTATGTATAAGTAGATGGTAGCTTACTTTGATACACCGTAGCTTAATCGCAGTGGTATTTTCAATTTTGTTCACAGTTGAAAGGTAATATTAAGTCTAAGTTTAATGGCTTTTCGTCCTTAAGACACCAACTTTTGTTGTAAATAGTTAAAATATAGTAACTAAGATTTTTCATGAGCATCAAGCAGGCATTTTTTATTTATTTTTTTTAATGACAGCATTATTATTTTTTCACGCCTACTCTCATTTGAAAAAATAAATAAAAAGTTCATAGTGTTAAATTTTGTACGATGGTACGGAATTCTTTGTGCGCGAGTCCGACTCGCACTTGGCCGGTTATTCATTAATGCCCACGAATTCAAACAGCGGTCTAATAAAATAAAAAAAAGTTGTTCATACAAGTTGCAAGAATACTGATTAGTTGCTAAAATTTAAAAAGGTCACCGATAAGGGGAATTTCTATATTAAGTACTAAAGAATTGGAAGCATATTGGTACAACTCTTGCTTTTCCCAGCTGTTTGTGGTCAGGGAACCTCAAAAAAATCTGTGTCCGAGCGGAATTTTACACAATTTTTTTTTTTATTTTGGGGAAGTACAGCACCCAAAGGTAGGGAAACTTAATTGTCTTGTACTGTCCACATTCACTGCCATGAAATTTATACAACAAAAAAAATAATTCCAAGCCACAATTTATTACTTCAATATAAATTTCCTATTTATAACGTTAATTTCAATCGATATAAATGTACATGTCAACTATGGCAAATCACACTTCAGAACCTATGCCAAGTTCAATATTCAATGTAAAAGAAAATACCAAATCACACTTCAGTAGTCTATATTCCATTAATACAATTTTTTTTCGTATAAAATTAGTTCACAGAATCTAAAAAAGGATAATAATTAGCTCATCGCTTCGATAATAACATTTTTTGATTTATTTTTTATACATTTCACTTCAATTATTATGCTTACGAATGGCCCTGTACTTAGCTCGGGCGCCACCCAGGAACGAATGAGCTTGTTGTTGAAAGCACAGTGACAGGACCAGTCACTGTGAAGTGCAAAAAATTTTGAACCAAATATGCGAACACTTCAATTTGTTTTGTATTGAGAAGGGTTTTCTGCTTCTTTTTGTTATCTACGTGTCTCAAGTGTCCCTTTTCTTGGACCGCTTAATTATATCCGCGAGCTTAATTATTTCCGCCTAATCGCACCGTGACTTCGAGAATGAAGAATGATGTTTTTATTTTTATTATTTATTAATTTTTTTTTTTCGGTTCTGCGCCTCTGGATTTCGTCGGGGTGCCTGTTAGGGCTTCTAGGGCTGGATGGCCCTTAATTTCTCGCACGTGTCTCGTGATTAAAATATGTGATGTGCTGGTGAAAATTTACATAAACAAAGTTCTTAATTCAAGTGTCTACTTATTTTTCGTCCTAGGGGTCGCATGGAGACGCAGCCAGTGTTTACTTTCTTCCTGGCTTTCCGCTATGCTTCCTTCAGGGTAAAGATGACAACGAACAGCAAGGAAACGAGATCCGCGTGCAGAGCACAAATTCTTTCATCTCTTTTTTTGTTTGATTTAGTTTCGCTAATTAATACACCACATTTTTAAACGATTTTCGCAATCTAGAATTATCACACCTTTCTCAGCTAAACTCTTCTTTTCTCAAGATAGAAGCGCTCGCCGGAAATTCGGTCCTCGTTTTTCGTTCCCGAATTCGGACTCTATTCAGGGACTTTCCCCTCTATTTTCGTGTTGGCGAACTGTGGTAGCTCACCAAAAGATCACGGGTTGGATTCTTGATAGGATATTAGCTGCTCCGAATTTTTGGGTTAGTCGGTTTATTTACCTCTTGTTTTGAAGTTTACGAACTTTCTTTCTAGGGGAAGCTGTAACCTTCGTCTACAAGCAAATCAAGAAGAAGTTTCATCTGAACGTAAACTTTATAAACCTAATCGCGAAATAATACAAAATTCGGACTCTGCGAAAAATGAATTTGCACGCCAATTTGCAATTAGATAATTTGTGGCGACGCGACGTCTGCCCCGCTTTGACGCAACGCCGGCGCGCTCCGAGTTTGGTCGCGATTGCCAATTCGGAAAAACTATCGCAACAATATTTGTAGGTTTGTGGAACCAGTTGAACAGCTACTTAGCGTGTTGTGGGCGAGGTATTTCTTGCATAATACGTAATAGTCTTGTAAGGAAATATGTTTTTGTTTTAATTTTAAAAAGTCAGTCAGTCTTAGAACACTAGACTAATAAGCATGTATTTATTGCTGGATAAAATATTGTTCCTGATATTGTTTCTATCAGAGTTATATATCTGTTTTTAAATTAAATCTCTTTAAAAAAAAGAAGCATTTTAATAAAAATATTAATATTACATATATTGAACAGTAACCAGCCGTGTTTTACTAGTACCGCTGTTTGTTCAACGTCTCCATCTTTATTATTAATATAATTCTAATTTCAAACCCTTTCCATCACAGTTTCGAGGACACCTGTCAGGAGAAAACCATCAGGACTTGAGGAATAGATTCAATTAAGAGGCCCTCACAAGTGTGACACATCTCATGCAAATCTGTTTCCTAGGTAGGATCCGCATCCTACGTACCAGTAGGGTCTGTATCCTACGTCAACAACAAGGACCGCAGCAACAACCACAGTAACCCAGCAGGATCTCTATCCTACAATCAAGTAGGATCTGTATCCTGCAATTGGAGTTCCACATACTCAACAACCACCTTCAAGTCAGGCAGATCCGTGGGATCCGTATCCTACAATTGAGTAGGATCTGCATCGTACCATACGATACTCCATCTTCATCAACAATTTCAAGTCAATCAGCTGAGTATACCAGCCAGCTGAATCAACAAGCAAGTGGGTCTGTATCCTGTCATTAAACCGAACGGAGGCTTATACCCGTGACATCAAGAGAACTACCCCATAAATTTATAAGGCAAAGAAAATTATATCTCCAGCCTTAAAAGCGAGAATGATCATCTGTAATTGAACCTAGATGAGATTTCAAAGATTTCTCTGAAAATGAGTAACGTATAAGTAAAAATTTCATGACATTAACGAAAGAGTTCGTAATATTGAAGTTGAAGTTCAACGTGTGGAATCTTAACTGATCGATCTACAAATTGATTTCGAGAAGAATGAAAGTGCTTTTATGTGTGCCCAAAAAAGTCTTAAAACTAGCAAAATTAGTAAGGAAGGTAATAAAATTTTCCACTATACACCAATTTAAAGAGATTAGAAAAGGGAAAGTTAAAAGATGCGAAGACATTACAATAGCAACAATCCGAAGATGATTTATCTACACTTAGCCGTTAAATTCTTTATTAAATTGTTCACGTCGAATCTCTTAAGGTCGAGAAGGATGAACTGATCAATCAAAATAATAGCGTAAGTCACGAAATTTGCGCTTTTGCGACGATTATCAGAGCAAATGCATTCGTTGAAGGACTCTAATTTCAATTTTAAAATGACACTCTGCCATAGCTTACAGCAAGACAAAAATTTTCAGATCAGAAAATGGAAAAAAAATGCAAACATGAATACTCTTCCTCTTTAGCAGAATGTTATTGTGGTGTACTGGATGTTCACCATTCTCTACTTCATTAGTTAACGGAGACCCGATTGTCGTGACTGCTATCGACACTGTAATAAAACAATTGACACTTCTATGGTCTTGTAAACCTTGTGTATCTAGAATTGTTTTTTAGCTGTTTTATCGTTCCTGCGTGGCATACCAGGTGGGTATAATGCAAGTATTGCTACGTACTCGTTGTGGTTAGTTGTTAGATTTGGGTTAGTGTACTTACCTAAACCTATATCCTACCACCTACCTACAGGGTTAATTTGGTTTAGTACTTAGTTTTTTTTGTTGTAGGTTGGTCCTCATTTCCCAGGAAGAAGCACGAGACGTCAGCACTGATTGCACGAAGAAGCATTTCATGGTCCATGTCTGCTTAGATGCCACAGGTGTGGGTGTTCTGTGACTTTAGTTCGGAGGCCCCATCGGAGGTGTTTAGATGGGATGGATCAGTCATCAGGCTCTTCAGGTAACAATATAAAGGAATTAATCGAGAAATTTTCTCTATTTCTGGCAAATTTTCAATAGATGGTTTTACTGGCAATTTTAATTCATGTAGTAGCTCAAGTTGTATTTCTTTGAGTACTTCAACAAAGCTTTGCGAACTCGAGCGGTACTTATCGATTTTGCCCAATTTATCTTCTTTAATTATACTACTTAATTGTTCCTATTTTGAGAGAAATCTTTCTAGGGAGAGTGCCATAATGTTAGCTAATTCATCAAAGAAATGTAAAACTTCCATCAACCTAGTTCTGTTATCGCAATTCTCTGTTACGGTATGTAGTACTGTCTCGATCTCTTGAAAACGTTGATTTAATATCATTTCGGACTTATTTTGTTATGGAACTATGTAGAGTGATTGGCTTTGGACGTAAAGTCCAGACTGCCAGCATGAGCTGACAGATCACTCGACGGACAGCGTTGACTGCAGGGCGGCACGCTAGCTCGCCTCAGCTATTGGCGGAGAGTGTGGGGAAGTTCCACGAAAAACCTGCCGCTGCCGTCTGCCATAATCAAAAAAAATCCTCGTGCCTATAAATAAAACGCCGGCACATATTCGGTCCTGAACGGACCCTTACGTCACCCACCTATATATAGCTGAAGGCGCAGATGTTTTTGCCTTGCTGCATGCCCCAACCACCCATGCGACTCTGAGGGCAGTTATCTTCAGAGTCCCTAGTTGACCTGTAAAGAGAGAGACTTGGCGAGCCTAGACGACCTTCATATGAGAAGGCTCCAAGATGGTGAAGGAAAAGAATTCAAAGCTCACGGAGACATTATGTTATAAATTGTGTTTAATTATAATAATATCTCGGCAAAGTTACAAAGCTTTAACCTTTTAACCTAGTAGGTGACTTAATGACCTCTTTCTTTGCAGTTTAAAAAAAGAAAAAAAAATCTCGGAAGACCTAATTCTTCCTCATCTTGTGAAGACAGTCAACATCACATTTGCGATGCACTTATACGCTAGCAGTATGCAATATAGAAATTAAGAAATCGAGATGAATAAGTATACTAATACAAAGAGTACCAATTACTAAAATAATAATAACTTAAGAATACTAGTACATTATCTGATTGGAACTTTCCGTGATAGGCATGCGTTCTTGTTTAAATTTGAAATTGCGTAATTTAAATCATGAATAAATAAAATAATGCATTATTATGACGGACTCGTTTTGACAAAAACTTACTCGGCCAGGAAGGAACGAGGAAAAAGAAACTTTATCATGCCCGGCACTGCTAACTAATATTTCATATATTCCGTTGAGTCACAGATAAGACAATCTCTCATAAAAGGTAAGAATTTCAGGTAAATAAAAACATGAAACTTATTTATCAAAAATCAAAAGAAAATTCATCACATTATAACACATTTTAGGGAAATCTTAGTAATCGTGTTTTACTCGTTTTAAACTTTTTGAGAAATTATGCGAAGATTGTAGGAAACAGTTTGTAATTTTGTTAAATTTGCGCGATTGCTTTCAATATTGTAAAATTTCTATAGTAAAGATCTCAAAAAAATTTTCCTTTTTGTTTTCTTCTTTTTTGGTTATCATTACATTTCTCTAGTTACGTGGTGCCGATAATTCTTTAAACCTGTTCTTTAATTTATTTTCTCAAAAGGATTATTGACAAAAAGAACAAAACTACTTATTTACGGGCTTTGTATGCAGCAAAAATTTATAGATTATTAACGTTACTCACACAATAAAATAGAGTTGAGAACATTTACATGGTCAAAGTAGAGGATCCACCGAAGAGGCGCCTCCAAAATGGTCCGCTTGCTAATCTCTTAGTTCTCAAAAGAATTGTTATCCAAATGATAATTTTAACTGTAGTATTCAAGTCGCGTTAGCTGTATACTGTAAATTATCTTTTAAAGATGTCAGCGTATTACGTCTTTAATTTCACAAAAAAAAAACGTCTTGCATTTTCAAATCCGGAGCGAGCTCAAAGCCTACCGTCTGAGTTGCAGATGACGTGACTAAATCAATACAATAATTATTATTGGCATCCAATGCGTTTAGCATAATTCTTAAACTAATTGATTCAAACAAACATTTACTGCGCCCTATCCTGCGGCAAGTTGGCTTCCGATGAGTCTTAAGTCGAGAAAGAATGTTCTCACAGAGAAATTTCAGATGACCTACGGTCGAACTTGCTCCGGGCACTAATGGCATTTCTATAACAAAATCATGTTGAGGCACATCTTGGATATCGGTGGAGCATCCCCCAACGAGTGCTGAACCTCACATCAGACTGATGCATTTGTAGCACATTACCTATTTTAATTTATACTGCGGAAACTCAATTTCCTTAAAACGTAGTAGTGAAGCGAAATTTTTCACAGCACATAACATCAATTATTTTCTTTGTGCACTTCTCGAGATGTTTGTATGGTGATATTCTAGCTAGAGTTGCGTATTTGATAGATTCGTGGAGAGGGTTCTTCAATTCTTGTCATTTCCTCATTGTCTTTTAATATTTTCAATAGATAGGGAAACAACTTTTGTGTTGAGGAATATTTTCAATATTTTCACCGTTCCTCGTACTTGAGTTGATATTTTCTCCTAATTCACGAATCCTTAAAGGTGTTACAACTTATACATACGATTTTGATTCCCTTGATTTACTTTCAGCTTTTTGTTGTGGCGAAGACATGCAAACACTTTCGTTGCGATTTATTTTAATTTTCTCTAACATACGAGCCGCTGCCAGGTGAGATACAGAATTTGGCCCCAAATCGACTTGCTGAGAAGCTGCTGTTGCCGAAGTTTTGATTGGTGAAGGGTATTTGAAAATAAAAGTTTTGTTTTCTAGCGGATGTCTGCGAAAATACTTTGGAGTTATTCCTTGCACGGCTATACTTGACGATTTCGCCATACGAGAAGATTGTCTTTTTCGTCACTCCGAGCTCGAGGAAACGCACTTCTCTAGGTCGGGGTGCGTTCAATTTGTCTGCTTGACAGCAGCCGGCTTACACGCTTCAGTATTTCGTGTAGCATATTGCTATATGCAATACGCTACGACCATTACAATTTAAGGTTTCGATTACGTTTAATACGATCGAGGTTAGCGATACTACAGAGTGGTGTTATATTTTTTGGTTTTCCTTTAGTGTACTTACCATCATCTCGATTTTATGAGAATCTTCGTCGTCCATTGTTCCGAAGAGGAATTTCAACAGTCTACCTATTCCATTGATAATGCCTCCTGCGTTCTTGTTTGTGGTAGAGTACTTGTCGCAGGATACTGTTTTTCTCCACGACCTCGTTAAACCTTGAGAGTGAATTTATAAGGGTCCATCACAAATGATCTGAGCTCATCACAAGAGTTCAGCATATTGCCATCGAAGTTGGTCCCCTTCGTTTTTATATTTGGTCAAGTCGAAATATATAACCAATTTCCAGAATAATGTCGATTTTCCGTGTCCCAGTTTCCTCGAAGAAAATTCCAGTGGAGCTACTGATAGGTGTATTCACATGTTTTGGTTCGTTAGTTCGACCTTGAACTTCGCAGGAAAGCAATACCAGAATGATCCTGTAAGGAATGTAATGCTGGTAGATTATACTTTTGCTTTAAAGTTGAAATGTTAAAAGTTTGGTTAGAGATAATTAGATAAAGGAGGTATTTTGCACACATATAGTTTATGTTTCTGGAGATGAAAGGTTTGAAAGGTTATTATGTACAAGCTTGGTTTTCCTTCCAATCTGTATCAATGACGTCTCCGAAGATGGAGTCTCTATAACTTCGTGTGGGCCTTCCTACATCATTTTTTCTGTTCTTCTTTATTTACTGTTCTAGCAATACGTTGTCTCCTATTATAAAAATGTTTCCTTTAATGCCACGACCATAGTAAATTTTTGAGCATTCTTTTCTTTGATTTGATTCTCACGGGCTAGTGCGTAGCTATTGTAAAATCTGTCCTTTATTTATTTGACAAAGTCATCGTAGTTATATACTGGTTCTACCGCCTTAGCTATAGAAGATGGAATTTCAGATTTTGTCCTGAATAAAATTTCGTAAGGAGAGTATGTAATTAGTTTAGGAATGTGGAGTGGTATTATAGCAAAACATAGCATAATCTATCCACGCATCCATTTTTTGTCGGATATCTTCTGAGATAGTCACCTAAGGTGCGATGGAGCTGGGCAATACTTAAGTAAAAAAAGACTTAAGTACTACTTAAAGTACATTTTCGTTACTAAATACCTCTGAAATGCCCCTACTTAGTACTTGAACATAAGTACTTACTTCTATTTACTTGTACTTAAGACTTAGTTTTGTACTTAAGTACCAAGATTTTTACTAAGTATTTCTGAGTCTACTAAGTACCTACATATATCTAACTCTTCGTAGAAAAGCAAAGACAATCTCTAGCGCTACTCCTTTATTGTTGAGTTTTAAAGCACGCAAAGAACTGTCAAAGCATGCGCCGCACTCACACGTCAAGGCAGAACCTTAGACAAACTAATAACATACAAACAAGACTGGGCAAGTAGAACAAAATCCAGTAACGTCTCGTTCGAATATAAAATCGACGATGCCTCGACTTGATGACATAACCACTGACATGTATCATATGGACTGACTACGTTCATAGAAATACACTGCAGACAGTGGGCTCACTTCTATACTGCTGGCACATTCAGTATAAGCACCAAGTACCAACTGAGAGAGAACTGAAAACAGCAAACAAATTAGTGGATTCGTCAAAATACATGATTTTAAATTATTCATTTAGGGTTATTACTAATAGAAACTGTTTTACCAAAGACAATATATTTATTAGATACGCAGAAGAAATTCTTTAGTTAAAATAACTTTCCGACCTGCGTGCTCACTTTTTCAACTTTCCGCCAATGATGTTTTCAATGTTGGCACCGACGTAAGAACTCTTTTTGACACAAACAATTGTGCACTCGTGAAATAGAAAAGTATGCAGTCCATATTATATACGTCAGTGGACATATCCAAGGGTAAGCAAACAATGCCTCGCTCCAATATAAAATCAACGATGCCTCGACCTGATGTAGGGAAGGCCTCAGTTTATTTGTAAAAATTTAGTGGACATTTTTTCCATTGAATTGTTATGGATTATTGGAGGCGATAATGGGTCCTTGGGCGGACCTCTAATAGTTTTTATGAGTGTAACAATGAGAGGTGGAAGTTTTGCTCTACCTGTAGCGCCAAAAACTATAAAAAACTATAAATAGTAGCCACTGGTTACTATACATATGATAGTTTTCAAAAGGTATTTATTTATTACTATGTATAAAATGAACTCTGTTCGATACATAAAAAAGAAATAGGTGCCGGAAGAATAACACAAAGCAAAGTTCAATATTTTTTATTCAAAAGCAAATAAAATGAATTTTCCAATTTTGACTCTTAATACTAACAAAAAAGAATTAACTTAATATAATTCAAATAATACAACAATTCAGTCCTTTCTCTGGTATCTCTAGGTATTAGAGAAGAAAAACTTTTAATATGAAGGAATAAAAGTTGTGGGTAGCGCGATAACTTTTCTCAACTACCACACAGGAATGACTTAAATTTATTTTATCTTATACTATTAGTGAAATTCCCAAATCAATATTTGTGGGAACTTCACGGGATTGTGGGAGACCTGATCAATGTTCAGGCCGTTATGGATTGGGGAATTGTCCAGGTCAATATCCTGGTGGGTTTTTGGAGGAAGGAAATTTGAAGCTGGCTCAGTATGCTCAGTTTCAATAAGTGAAGTCTAGGTCAATTTCCTAGACTTGTTTGTTGGATGGTCAGAGGAAAACTGACTGGTCTTCAGCTCCGTGCTCGCGTTTTTATAGCACGAAAGCTCAGAAGCTCATGAAAGCACAGCTGTGGATATCCGTTTATCCGAAATATCCAAATAGAGCCATGCGCGCCATCTGTTGACAACTAGTCAATATCTAGTTAGATTCCAGTGGCGGTGGTGACAAAAATAGTTTGTTTGGTGACCAAACAAACTCCATAAACTTCAATATATTACTGCCAACGTACAAAGATTCTAAAAAAGTATATGCGGTACTTGTACTTACGCTGAAGTACTCAGGCCTTCGGTACTTGTACTTGTACTTAAGTACTTTTTCTGTGGTACTTGCCCAGCTCTTTTGCGATGACATCTTCAAGTGATCCATTGGTCCAAATGGTCTTTTAGATGTAGTAGTAATCATCATTCATTTGTTTTATGTGTCACCTTACTTTTCTGACATTTTCCCAAGAGGATATAAAAGTTTTTATAGCTTTGCACATATTTTTCCGATGGTATTTCTACCTAATTCGCTTTAAGGTTCAAGCTATTTCCTTCATAGCAGTTTATCAGTTTCTTGAAAATTGATCATAGTGATGTAAAATTTCTGAATTTTGTTTGAACAAGTTTTTACCCTCCGCAATTTTTACACGGGGTTCAAGGAATTATTTCTTCAACTAGAGTTTGATGAACTTACACTCTCTAAACTAGTACTGTATACTGTCGTAGATATGTAGGTAGCTTCATCAAGAAGGCAATTATTTAATCTCTATTTACAAGAAATAAATTGAAATAAGGTACCCAATCAAGTGGTCCATTTTTTCTTACTCTATACCAATTTCCAGCAGTTAATCAATCTAAGCAATTACCTGATGTTAAAAGGGGTAGGTATACCTCACCCCATGTATATAAATAATGTATTAGCATGCCTAATTAAGAATTGATTAAATCTTCCGTTACCGGAACAAAAGGCCCCTTTTATTCTAATTAATCTATATTTGTGTCATGGAGTGGTAGTTATCATTTGCACCTGCTATAATGGGCGTAATCATATTAAATGTAAAGATATTACCGTGAAAATATCATAATCAATCATTGTCGCCAGTCTAAGCTCGCATTTTGGCGAATTGGTGTATAATGTTGTGTAGCAGGTTTCCTTTATTGACATTTAGTAAAAATCGATAATCGACAGGAGCCAAATAGAGCAACACTTACAAGTAAAGCAAATTATGACACCCATCAAGATGTGTACAATAAATCATAAGCAACGATGACATGTCTTTGGTCTCGATGGATTCGTTTTACACCACACCACTTTTAACACCTTCCGCAATCTTTTCATCCAAAGTAGTCGTATCCTGGTTGGTTTTGTCTGAAAGGAGAAACACACACTTGGTAAACAAAAGGCATATGTTTGTTGTGCACACAAAATAGGATGTTGAAATGAGTTCAATATCTTCATATATGGATGTTCTGCTTGTTTCTGAATTTCTTTTTGTACATAGTTTCATAAATCATTCCTCACACTTTCCACTTTGATGATCTTTAGGATGGCTTTGCGTTTTTAGCTTTTCGCTCTTCTGTAATATTTTGCAAATACACAATGCCATTTCGTTGTCAGAATTCTACTCCATGCCCCATCATTTTACTGTCATTTAAATGAAAAGGTTGGAAAGTTAAGGATCGAAAGTACTTTCCTACAGGCTCTTTACGTGTTCATCTGGGGCAGGAATAATGCGAAGTTTATCCTTTGAGTCATTTATTTTGTAGACATATGCGAAAATAAGTGATTAATGGCACGGCTATGAATTCGTATTAATATTGATATTAAGAATTTTCTGGGTTATGTTTGTATGTATGTATGTTTAGTAACTATGTGTATGAATATCCGTAGATGAGAAATACGTTTTTTTTTTTACTTAAATTTTATACATTAATCAGAAGAATCTGGCTCCGAAGGAAAGATGATTTTTAGCATGATAAATCGAATGTTTGCTAATTATTATGCTTTCGACTCCGATGTTACAAGGCCAATTTCGTATATAAAATAATGGTTTTTTTTTTTAAGGTTAATTGGATGAAATAATTCAAATATTTGTAGAAATATTTAAATATATTTCAGACAGTTTGCTTCAAAATTTCAATATACTACTTCTGCTTTTGAATTGGAATAGGTGTAGGTTCCTTTTGTGGACTGTAAATTATTTCGGTTATTTTCAGCACTTTATGATTGGTTTTCGGACTAATTTCCAGCTCCAAGGAACAATAGAAGGAAACCTCTTTGTAAAGGGATAAATTCTAGCACCGAGAACAAAGGAAGACTTTTTGTTTACTAGAATTGAACTTATATATTTCAACAAAAAACAGAGCTAGAATAATTGAATTAATTTTCACATGACATCTAATTCACAGCTAATTTAATTAAATTAAACATGAAAATGTTACAACTTTGTTTGTAACCGACACGTGAAAGTAATAATTAGACCTTAACAATAGGTATATTGCCTTGTTGTCGTGTCCTTTCTATGAACGGTGTGTCATATAGATCCGTTAGTAAAATAAATTTACATCAGAAAAAGAGATGTAATGATACTGATTGAAAGTAATTCGTGTAACAGATTTTTGACTACTTTGTAACATAATATGGTTAGCATTATTCTATTCCCCTTAACCACTTTATTCTCTAAGCGACTTAAATAATGCAAATTACCAAAAATCCATGAAGAATGAGATCCCATCCGACCGAGTTTTCGTAAATATGACCACCCCCGCCGTATTTTAAATATATGTATAAAAATATGCAAGTTAGATTGTTATAGTAGTTTCTCTCATTTTGTTAACAATGTTTACCACCAGAACTGCGGATTTGGCAGCAAAACTAGGTCAATTTCATATTGATTAAATTTTCCATGAATTTATTTCACAATAAAATTCTTTCTATGAAATGCTGGTTCCGCATAGGGCTAATCTTGCTAGGAATTCAAGTAAATACTTAGTATTTCGTCTCGCATTGAAATTTTTCTTTTAACTGCATATAGGGGTCAGCACAGCTATTCATTTTAGCGTATATGACAGGCAGGAGCTAAGCAATCCTAATGAGTATACGGTTCTTTCTAATACGAGACGCCTTTTTTGCAAAGAAATTTATTTTTCAAAGATTTTTCATTTGTCAAAAAGGTCATTTTTACTAAATACATGAATATTCTTGAAGTCTGAAAAATTTTGTATGGCCACTCTATTTCCTGAATTCGCCGCAAACAAATTCGAGCTCATTATCTCAATGCCGGCGTCTAGAAGTGATTTTATCCAAACGAATTCGGTCTTGTAGAGCGGCGGGTAGGGTGATAGAGAGGGGGAGGGAGAGAGAAAAACAAAGGAAATGGGAGAGAGGAGTGAGAGAGATAGATATAGAATGAATAATTCCTTGTAATAGTATTTTTTAAATTGTATTATTTATGATTGATTAGAACACTTAATAATTTAAGTTCGAAAATGGGACTAATCGAGCAACACCTTCTTTGGATCGCCAAAATTTCTTCTTCACTATTGTATGTATACTTCATGTGATGTGGGCACTGTCTGAGAATGCGTAAACGTAGAGAACTGAAATTTTGAAAATTGGTATATGGTGTTTTCATAGCAATACTAAATACAATTTTAATGGGCTAAATCGGGCAAACTTTTCTTGGTATTGTCATATAAATATTTAGGTTTTTTACATATAGCCAACAAAGACCTATGATATTGAAATTAAAGAGCTCGAAGACGTCGATAATCTCAAAGATCCTTCCGAGTTTGAAAGTTTTATTGATTAAAGCAGGATTTACGTCATGATGGTTTCAGATGATGGCATGCAAGTTTTATAGACATTGTGAGGGAGATTTATTTATGAGTGACGAGAGAAGCAAACGCGTTCTGCACTTTTTCTAGACCTCGATTTGTCAAAGTATGCGTGTCCGGAACCATAAAAAGACCTCAAGCATAGTAAGTTTTTACAGTTACTGAAACTAAAACATTGTTATTGGCAACCCTAATTTGTCAATTTCGACTACTTGTGCTGCCATATTGATATTGTTACTATAATTTTATAGAATATACATATCTGTCAAGTCAAATT
The DNA here is from genome assembly GCA_963930735.1 of Dioctria linearis. Lineage (NCBI taxonomy): Eukaryota > Metazoa > Arthropoda > Insecta > Diptera > Asilidae > Dioctria > Dioctria linearis. Next base: position 66,820,189 of record OZ005740.1, read on the forward strand.
ATTTGTTGAAATAAATAAAAGTAAGTTTTGAGTTTGTAATTAAATATTACGAAATCGGAAGATTTTAAATATTTCTTTGTAGAAAATATTAAAGTTATTTCTTAGGTAGTTTTCCGTCCACAAGCAGGGAGCAGTGCGTCCACAGATTCACTGGAGTGGTCCTTTTCCTTTATAATTTGCTAGAAAAATTCCACCTTTGAGATAATCCGCTATGTGAGCACGAATAGAACTGGAATTATCTTCACCGGCGTTAGTTTGGTAGTGGAGTGGAATTATTTTCATGTGAGCACTTGAGTAGATCGAGGTGGATTGACGTTTACATATTAGCAGATTAGTTACTGAATTTTTTGTTTACTACGAAATAAAGAAAATTTCGTTATCGTACGAAATGTTGATTGCAGAACTAAATTACAGCACTATCTGATATATTGCGAGAATTTTTTTTATATACTCGCATCCTTTGCTTCGAACTCCTCGTGCTTTCATTCAATATTTTAGAAATTGTTAAATTATACTTGTTTCCATGAATCGTCTTTCAGTATCTACGAAAAAACGATTAAAAACTGACAGAGCGGAGCGTACGTGTGAGGTATTGCAATGATTGCGTCGGCAGCACTTAAATTTGAATAAGCTTTCTCCCTCAAAATTTCTGTAAAAAATGCATGTCATTATAATGTAAGTCCTGCTGAAGAACAACCGCAATGCAAAAGATCTAAAATTCATTCGAATCTTATAATTTCTCATAAATATTAAATTTTATAAAAAATATCAATAAATTAATTGTTCTACTTAACAATTTGTATTCAAATCTTTTATTCAAAATTTTTCGTTGGGATGTCACGTTTCATCAAAAATTTGCAGACAACCATTTTCAACCTTTAAACACCCCCCATCCCCGCCCAACCGAATTTAACATTATCTCTTTATTTTTGTTTTTTCTTTTAATTATAATTTTCACAACATTTTCCAGCTGCTCCTTGCCTGTTAATAGTTTTCTTGCATTTAGCCTTCACAATCTGCTTTGGCGCAAGCCTATTGATCACTGATTTGAGTTCAAGGTGGTCAGCAACTTTATGAACTAAAGTTGAGTTCCACTCAAAACTGTTTGTAGTGGTGGAACAACTGCAAATGCTCTGATTTTTCGTCTTTTGTACCCCAATAAAAAATGTCGCTCTTGGAATATCTACTGATTTATCTGGAATGAACAGATCAAGTGGAATACTTTTACTATGTTTATCGTCGCACAGTAACATAAAATAGTCCCCCCAGTGCATATTTAGTAAAATCAGTGGGCGTGATATTGTACCATATCTGCGCTGCAGGAGGGACATCGACATCGCAATTGTGGACTGTGTAATAAACATATATTATATTAAACGCCTAAATTTATGTGTAACTAACACAATGGATTTAGAGACAAATAAAAAAGCCTACGTCCGGGATGGATTTGTATTCATATTGAGGTATCGAAATTCAGATCCCTGTACTTTGTACTATCCTCTCCTGGAGCACCTCGATAATAACGAATATTTAAACTACTCACCAAAACTTTTTATAAGTTGACCCCAACAAACGTGGTATTTTCTCACGAAAACAATAATAAAGGCACTAATAACCACTTTCGATTCTTCAATAAAAATAAATTTAAAAACTTCAGAACTGTTGCTGTTTAATCGGAAGGATAAGAAGACCCTGTTTGTCATTCATCTGAAGCGGGTCAGCATTAGACACCTAGACTCTTCTCTTATGCAGATGAATTCAAATCGATGGTGATTTCTTTGGAGATTTGTGTTCTAATAGTCTGTTCTCAAATTTGTATTTCATCTACTAAGAAGCTCTCAACCAGTTTACTGTACATGGAGGCATAAAGGTGTCAAGCTGGTAATTGCCGGAATTGCTTCCAGCCACCTTTCTGCTATTATACCGCCGATTGAAACATCCAACGACATTAATACCCCCAAAATTTAAGATCCCCGTATCAATAGTGTGGGTACTTCAGTAAATTTTAAAGCTAAGAGGATCTTTTAAACTTTTTAGCGACTTCGTAACTATATGTATGTTCATTATACACTGAGGCATCCCGACGATTTAAATATCGAGATATAATTCAAACATATACATGTACAGTCGGGTTTAATTGATCCCATTCAGATCGTTGTACTAGAACGAAGACAAAAACAATCACACTTTTCCAGGGTTAACATAAAATATTCTTGAAAATCGAAGTCGAAGTACTATTAGCCTGTATTACATTGCTAACATAATTACAAAGTGCAAGCTTCTAGTTTTACTTCATCTACAGCACATACATAAATCATAGTCCTGTAAAATCGAAAACAATATAAATCGACCAGATACTTTAATCGCTTCATACATTCTTTACTTTGTCAGATTTCTACAATCTTATAGCCGGAGAATTTCAGAAATTCCTGTATAATATTAACGATGGAAGATATATTGGCTCCCTTCGTCCTCAGCTTGCCGCTGAAGAATGTCGCAAGAGCATTATAAGGTGAAAACGAACGAATCAATAAGCCCCAAAGCACATCACACAGAGAATCGAATTTTGGGTTATATTTTTTCGGAACTATAGTAGAGTACTATGCTAGTATGGAAATTAAATTAAAATCCATCATAGTAGTATAATTACACACTGGTAAAATGAGACAACGGGCAATTACCCCTGCGGCGGGTAGTAATTATCGTTAATTGCAATTTGCCATTACCTCTACAATTAGAACAATTTGCCAAAAGCTTTAGTGGTTGACACTTACTGAGCAGCTTTTCACTAAAACTAAAAGCTTTTAGCATTTAACTACATCTGCTAATTATCCAAGAGTTCGGTTTGAAATTTATAGCTAACTTTCAGGATGAGTAGATGTTGTCAAAATGGGTATATAATGCCTTCTTTCAGTATTGTACTGAGCTAATAAAACCCCTCGAGGCTTAAACTTTCTGTCGAAAACAAAAATTAATGAAGTGCCTGAAGAATTACTGGGTGGGGAACATCGTACTTATGACGATGACGTGTAAATTAGTTTTCTTTTATAACGCGCGTTCACAGTTCATAAGAACTATACTTAGCGCACCGATATAGCTTCTCTACTTCTCCCATAAATGAAGCATCAAGAAAATTCAACTCAACAAGGTGGAAATTTCTGGAACAGATTCTCTTCTAAATATTATATACCGTGACAAGGGTAGTAGTTTTTTGTATGTATGCCTACAGCAAAGTAAAATACATAATTTTAATTAATTAATTTTGGATAAAACCTTGAGAAATTTCAATCACGTCGTCTAACATACGGGCAATATCAGAATGTCCTATACGTGGATAAAATTTTACGCAGCAAGAAAATTAAATGAGATAGGATGATAGGGGTGCCCATATGTAGGTTTAGGTATATATTTTTGTAACATGGTGTGCAGCATATGTGGAATTAAGTTAACTGCAGAGGGATTTCCCCATTTTCCTAAAGAGATCCCATTGGATAATTTAATATGCAGTCTAGATATTTGCAATTCCAATGGTAAATTTGTAACGAAAGCATTTGATGAATCGGTCACATACAGTTGAACAGAACAATATTGAAGAAAGACTCATTTATATACCATGAATGGAATGATGAGTACTATATATGGAAGTCTCATTCATCTTAATAATGGATATGCCAAGACTTAAGGATTTTGATATGTGCCCAAACGATAGACAGAACCCTTCCGTATTTCTCATGATGACGCCCGATGTAGATGCAAGAAATTGTAATTCCTTAAAATTGATCTCCCTTCAAATATGCAATATAAGCCAAGTGTTGGAGAAAATTAAGTCTCTTTCCCTCAAACGTCTATTGTTTATTCATTGATGGTCCGATATATGTACCTATCAAGGCGTAAGTGTCTTGCTTCAACATTTGTGGCAATTTATTCTATGTCAGATTTCATTATTATCCTTCATGCTGCAATGCACCATGTAATATCAGCAGCATGGTAAACCACTTCGTTTCAGTTGTTTTGAGATGATTTTCAAAGCTGTTTCGACGTGTATTAAAGTTCGAGTAGCTTTATCCGTATAGTTTGTAATGTTATGTATTCATCATTCTCATATGACAGACAAATTTATTTTATTTTCAATATTTTAGCAACATGTGGTATATTTCAAGTGTAGAGTTCGTTTATATTATATTCTATGGCTAATAGCAGCATTAGAAAAGAACAGATCCAGAGTATGGCAGCAGAGCTGTTTGAAATTAAATGTTGGTCTGTCTGGGAGCATAATCCTAATTATTTGCAAGTTTTTCCGGCAAATCGTAATGGAAAAAAAATGGTGATTGTAGTGAAAAATATTTATTTAAGTTTACAAAAATGAGTAAGCACGCTTTAGAACGCACTACAAATTCCTCATCTCAATTTGTTGTATTATTGCACAAATTGTTTTCTAAAAACCAAACTACTTCAGAAAGTGTCAAATCGGAATACCACCTATTTACATTTAAAGAAAACTGAATTTAAGCGCTCAATCTTGGAGGTTTAAAATAAGTTTAAACGAAGTTTAACTTACCACTGTGAAACTATACTGAAGAGATAAACTGAGTTTAAAGCACATCTTAAGCTTAAACTTGAACTGTGAAACCGGGTCTAAGACTGCGCACCGTGATAAGGGCAATCCAATACACACAGACAAAGAAAACGCCATGTTTGTTAAAGACCACCAATAAGGTGCGATATTTTGCTATTGATGAACGCACCCATTAATATTCATACACGTCAAAAGCCGGCTGTCATCCTACCATCACGACACTACAATTTATACTTATATTTAATAAAGTAATCAATAATCATTGCGTGTTATTCCTTCAATTTATAACAGTGGCGCAGTCGGTATTTGCAAAAAAAAAGCGTAGTAGAAAGGCGGATACTTGAGATATCAAGTGATTATGGTAAGTGCTGAATAGGAAAGTCAGAGCAGCACGGTTCCGCAAAACTTCATAGTCGAATATTTCGACGACTGTAAAAGCAGATTTGACCGATGGGTACAGCGACTATAGGGCACATTTCATATTTTTAAAGTCGAGAAGGAAGAAACAAAAAGAATTTACTTTTACACTACGTTGGTTCTACCACTTACGATTTGCTGTGCGATGGTCTAGCATCAGAAGAGCTGGAGAAAAAATCATTTGAGGATTTGGTTAAATTATTACAGGCTCTTTTCAATCAGCAGCCCATCGAAATCGCCGAAGTGTACAAATTCCATCACCGAGCCCAGGCAGAAGGTGAAGACGTACGCCAGTCAGGGTTGCCACTTTACCACTAAAGTGGTAGACTTACCACTTTTTGAGGCAATGTTTTACAATCTACCACTCTATCACTTTCTGCGATAGATTTATGACTATTTATGTACAAATTTATTATCCATTTTTTTTATTGATTACAAATCCATTGTACTAAAAATGTCGTGGACATAAACGTAGCAACTACATCTCACTAAGGCGCGACCACGAACAAGACTATGATTTCCAAATTGCTTGCGCGCGTCGTAAACTTTACTCTTAAAAAGAAGAAGATATTTCATTTGATTTGATTTGACGTTTTAATCGGCTAAAACCAGAACTGAAGTTGGAGTGAAAGTTGCAAAAAAACCGTAAATAACACATTA
>OZ005740.1:66826041-66871231 GCA_963930735.1 Dioctria linearis
AACCTGTTGAGGATTTCCGTATTTAAAAATGAGTCATAGGTACCTACATAAAAAATTTTAGGTTTTTAATCAGCATTTCACAAGAGTAACTTCAAAGAACATTTTAGTTAGCCTTCTTTTTCTATGCCTTATTCATACACTTATATGGGAAGGCAGTAGGTAACGTGTTTAGCTTACTTACAACTAATTTTCCGCATTTAAAAATGAGTCATAGGTACAAAAGAATTTTGGCTTTCACCCAGCATTTCGAATGAGTCATTTGAGTCTTTGTGAAATTGTGTTTCAGTGATTATAATTTGATAATTTTGAGGTGAGTTAAAACAATAAAATTATACATAATGCAGGAAAACAAATTTAAATAACTCAGTAGAGGAGTAGCAAAAATTAATAAACTCACTAATCTCTACAGTCCCGACGTAATGTAGATATAATGCGGGTTATAATTGAAACAAGAGCTAGTACCGGCTCCCTTAGAAGGTATGAAAAAAGGAATTATTGTACCTCAAAGTTCAGACTGGCGCGACCCTCTTATAAAATTACTTATCCTACCACGCTTTCTATAAACAAAAATAAAAGCACACCTTCCATATGGCAACATAGAAGCATATCTTGCATAATGTGTTATCAAGGCATGCCTTCTTTAAGTACATCTTCGAGAAGCGAGCTGGGAAGTATATACTTGACCTCCATAATTAAGAGAAGAACTACTACCGGCTCTCTTAGAATGGATAAAAAAAGCATTATTATACCTCAAAAGTCCGACTGGGTTCCCGCTGTCATTCTGCCTGTTGTCGAGCGTGTTTATGTATACCACACTGTTCATGTGCTCTTGTGATTCCGCTTCAAATGACTTGACAGCATTTACCTGTTTCTTTGCTCTTCGAGAGAATCGCCTAAAGGGACCTATTTTTCTGCAATAACTGTAAACCGTCGCCGTATGTTGACATTTCGAAGTAAAATGTGTGCCTCCTTGTGTTGTATATTGCTTAGCAGATGCAATTTTACCATGCTTCGTACAGCTTGTAGCGGGTTTTCTGGTATTTTTGTCATTTTTGGAACCTGGTTTCGTCATGTACGCACTAACTCCATGCATTGTGCTAATTCCCGTCGGTTCGTATAACCTCCAGAGAGTTCTTCTTCGATGCTTCCAAACTTAGTGCTAACTCTACTGCCTTATCATAAGTTAACTCCTTGGTTTCTAACAAACGATCTCGCATACGTTTTTCCCTTAAGCCACACACAAATTGATTTCGTAGCGCTCTGAGTAAATATCCCCACAAAATTGCAATGTACTGCCATTTTCGCAAGGTAACTGTGTACTGGCGTCAGGGTTGCCACTTCGTGGACAACAAAAAGTGGTAGATCTTTTCCTAACAAGTGGTAGATTGCTCGCTTGGGTGGCAGATTTAACAAGAAATAACTTTAGACGTTGCATATTCTTTAATGTTTATTTTATTTTACTATCTTATACGGAAAGGCGTTTACAAGAGGAAGAATGGTACATAAATCACCACTTTTAATCTTTTTAGGATTTATGTATTGTAATAATTGCACTTATGTATCACTGAAATCACATCTTTTCCTTAATTCGTCAAGCAACTTTATGTAGTACTTTAATAGAAAAGATTTTAGTTTTAAAATTTTATTTTCTGTCAAATTGGTACTGACGTGTTCTTCGAACTTCAACCCAAAAAATATATTATTATAATCTAAGTGATACTCTTTATTTTTATAATCTATATCGACGGAAATATTTTCCTGCTCGATAAAATTTTGCAAGATTACTTTAAACAACTCTGTTATTAGTGTTGAAATTAAATGTATCATAGTTTTTTTTCGCTTGGAAAGCTTTGTTTAATTTGTTTACAATTCCTAGAATATACGAAAGAAAATATGCTAAGTTAAAAGGCTTTAGTGCCAATTTTCAAAATCAAATAATAAAAAGTAATATTGCAGTGTGGTCCATTGCTCAATAATACGATTGACAACTTCTTGATAAGAAAGTCATATTGTCTTCGATAAATTAAGAATCCTACGAGTCTACATATTGAAAGTTTCTTGTAAATCAGTATAAGTTCCTTGCCATCTTGGACTTTGGCAAAAATGAGAGTAAATATAACGAACCAAACTTTCAATTCAAAGTATGGCATGTACATCCAAGATAAAATAAATTGTTATTTAACAATGGCAATTTTGATCTTTCACTGTTTACGGCCCTGCATATAACGGAGGCGTTATCCGTGCCTACAATGAAAAAAAAGTTTAGTTGATTTACGCCAATGAATTTGTTTCATCAACAAATAATATCAGTTGATTTTCAGCATACGAATCATATTCGTTAAGAAATCTTATTGGCCTTAGTTGATTTAGCTAATCTTGTTTAGTCATAACATTTGTGAATTCAACTAATTGTTTAGTTAGTTATTATAATCTTTCGGAATTTCGTATCCGAGCATCTTTTGTTTTTTCAACTAGTCATTTTGTTGAATTAACTAATTTTTATATACTAAATTTCGAAAAAATAGAAATATTAACTAAAACAGTCGTTGTTTAATCCAGTCGTTAGAAGGACTTATTAGAACAATGGACTAATAAATATTGCTCTTTCAACAAATTCAATTCTCCAAATTAACTAATTGATTGGTTGATTTTGCATACCGCATTATTTAAAATAACTGAAACATTAGTTTGATGACATTGGTAATCAACTAATTGAATTTGTTAAAATATGTAATGAAATTGGAAAGTTCAACTAATTTTTTAGTTGATCATAATAATAAAATGCTATGAATTTAATTATTTTAGTATTTATAATTTTTATATGATTTTATTATCTGCCCGCAGTAGGCTGACAATATTTTGAATGAAGAGGAAAAAAAGCGTTCTGTATGGGCAAAAACTCTATGTGTACATACTTACTAGTACGACTGAGCGTTTTGCCTACTGTATACGCTGAAGGAAATATTGAGCAAACCCCATCTATACACTCAGTATAAGTTCTAACTGTGAATTATATGAGGCAAAAATTTCTGATTTGTTGATTCATCGAATGTATAAGTCGAAATTACGAATTGAGTTTTAAAATGTCCAAGCGAAATTGATATTGAAAAAATCTTTTTTAAAGGAATACCTCAGATTTGTCGATTCAACAAATGTATTGGTTTGATTTTTTTTGCGCATCAACAACACCACGGCTTTTAAGATTTCTTCCAGTTATGAAATTATATTTAATATTTTTTAGAAAATGCCATAGACGAACCGATAGACGGACAAACGGATAGACATGCAAAAATCAAAATAACAATCATGCGTGGGTGTCCAATCCATTTTTCCTTTACCAGCGAAAGGATAAAATCAGTATGACCTATGATTTTTCATTTAGGGTGTAAAAATAAATATTAATGGTGCAGTGATTTAAAATTTAAAGTTATGCGAAAATTATATTATTGATATCAACTAATGTAATTCGTTAATTTAAATAATTGTGAGGTTACATCATATTAAAAAAATCTGTCAATTTATTTGTTGATTTTATTAATTGCAGAAATTCGCTAATATAACAAATCACATTCTTAAAAGTAAACAAACAGTTTCGTTGTTTCTGCGAAAAAATTAATAATTTTATATGTTGATTTTACTAATATGTCTTCTGATATATGATTAGTTAATTGTCACCAAATATTTGTTAACTGAACTAATTGAATTGGAAGCTACAGCTAAAGCTTATTCCAAATCAACTGATTCCAATTAGAAATTGCAACTAATTAGCACTTACAATTTTATTAATCACTTAATTATTTTTCCAAATCAATTTACAGGAATTACTAATGTATAATCAACTAATCGTGATTTGTCGTTTTAACTAATAATTTTTTTTCAGTGTAGACCAATTAAATTTTCAATTGGTACGTTATTACATTTAAGATGCTCTATAATAGATTGATAAATATATTCAGCAGTGGACATCTTCAATTGCAGCAGACCACAAATCTATATCTTTGCAAGAGTTAGGAAGCAAGTAGCGAGCGATCATAACAAGGCACTTTTGGCTACTAACATCAGTGCTTTCATCAATGATGAGCGCTAATTTTGTTTCTCGTAATTCTCTGCAAATTTGTTCTAAAGAAAATGAAGCAATAACATTAATTATCATAGATGTTAATTTTGTCCTACCACAGTTAATTTGTTCCGAATTAGGAAATAGTGATTGAAGTAAAGCAGGAAATGTATCCATTATTATAAACGACAACGAGTGTTGAATACAACACATAACGGAATAAATTTCACGTCTTAATTTCTTGTTTACAATTAATACCGCCTCACTACTATTTACCACTTCGTGCAAAGTTTTTTGGTTTACAAATTCAGACGCTCTTGATATATGCTCCAAACTTTTTTCATGTCTCTTAATGACAGTAAAATTAGTTATAAGACTTTTTTTACATAGCTTACAATATGCCTTTTCATTGCTTCACTTTAACCACTGCCTATCTTTTTCCCATTCCAATCGGTAGTTTTGTTTGTATTTTTTTTTGTACTTGAATCTTTGGCATCCAGCTCTACGATTTCATGGTTTGAGTTGCCGTGGTATTAGAAGCATTTACAACATTCCTTTTTTGAAAAAATAATGTAATATCAAATGATTACCAAATCGAAGACCACACTTACTTTTTAGTCGGTTTAAGGAATTTTTCAATTTTTTCTGATTTTTCAGACTCTGTGGACGTTTTGCCCCCTTTAATACCACATTGACATAAAAACCAAAAGCAACTGTAATTATAGTAATATATAAGAATTTCATTGGATCAATAGTAATGTGTTATTTACGGTTTTTTTGCAACTTTCACTCCAACTTCAGTTCTGGTTTTAGCCGATTAAAACGTCAAATCAAATCAAATGAAAAATCTTCTTCTTTTTAAGAGTAAAGTTTACGACGCGCGCAAGCAATTTGGAAATCATAGTCTTGTTCGTGGTCGCGCCTTAGTGAGATGTAGTTGCTACGTTTATGTCCACGACATTTTTAGTACAATGGATTTGTAATCAAAAAAAAATGGATAATAAATTTGTACATAAATAGTCATAAATCTATCGCAGAAAGTGATAGAGTGGTAGATTGTAAAACATTGCCTCAAAAAGTGGTAAGTCTACCACTTTAGTGGTAAAGTGGCAACCCTGACTGGCGTACGTCTTCACCTTCTGCCTGAGCTCGGTGATGGAATTTGTACACTTCGGCGATTTCGATGGGCTGCTGATTGAAAAGAGCCTGTAATAATTTAACCAAATCCTCAAATGATTTTTTCTCCAGCTCTTCTGATGCTAGACCATCGCACAGCAAATCGTAAGTGGTAGAACCAACGTAGTGTAAAAGTAAATTCTTTTTTGTTTCTTCCTTCTCGACTTTAAAAATATGAAATGCGCCCTATAGTCGCTGTACCCATCGGTCAAATCTGCTTTTACAGTCGTCGAAATATTCGACTATGAAGTTTTGCGGAACCGTGCTGCTCTGACTTTCCTATTCAGCACTTACCATAATCACTTGATATCTCAAGTATCCGCCTTTCTACTACGCTTTTTTTTTTGCAAATACCGACTGCGCCACTGTTATAAATTGAAAGAATAACACGCAATGATTATTGATTACTTTATTAAATATAAGTATAAATTGTAGTGTCGTGATGGTAGGATGACAGCCGGCTTTTGACGTGTATGAATATTAATGGGTGCGTTCATCAATAGCAAAATATCGCACTCTATTGGTGGTCTTTAACAAACATGGCGTTTTCTTTGTCGGTGTGTATTGGATTGCCCTTATCACGGTGCGCAGTCTTAGACCCGGTTTCACAGTTCAAGTTTAAGCTTAAGATGTGCTTTAAACTCAGTTTATCTCTTCAGTATAGTTTCACAGTGGTAAGTTAAACTTCGTTTAAACTTATTTTAAACCTCCAAGATTGAGCGCTTAAATTCAGTTTTCTTTAAATGTAAATAGGTGGTATTCCGATTTGACACTTTCTGAAGTAGTTTGGTTTTTAGAAAACAATTTGTGCAATAATACAACAAATTGAGATGAGGAATTTGTAGTGCGTTCTAAAGCGTGCTTACTCATTTTTGTAAACTTAAATAAATATTTTTCACTACAATCACCATTTTTTTCCATTACGATTTGCCGGAAAAACTTGCAAATAATTAGGATTATACTCCCAGACAGACCAACATTTAATTTCAAACAGCTCTGCTGCCATACTCTGGATCTGTTCTTTTCTAATGCTGCTATTAGCCATAGAATATAATATAAACGAACTCTACACTTGAAATATACCACATGTTGCTAAAATATTGAAAATAAAATAAATTTGTCTGTCATATGAGAATGATGAATACATAACATTACAAACTATACGGATAAAGCTACTCGAACTTTAATACACGTCGAAACAGCTTTGAAAATCATCTCAAAACAACTGAAACGAAGTGGTTTACCATGCTGCTGATATTACATGGTGCATTGCAGCATGAAGGATAATAATGAAATCTGACATAGAATAAATTGCCACAAATGTTGAAGCAAGACACTTACGCCTTGATAGGTACATATATCGGACCATCAATGAATAAACAATAGACGTTTTGAGGGAAAGAGACTTAATTTTCTCCAACACTTGGCTTATATTGCATATTTGAAGGGAGATCAATTTTAAGGGAATTACAATTTCTTGCATCTACATCGGGCGTCATCATGAGAAATACGGAAGGGTTCTGTCTATCGTTTGGGCACATATCAAAATCCTTAAGTCTTGGCATATCCATTATTAAGATGAATGAGACTTCCATATATAGTAAATATCAAATTTGGAAGTAAGGTAGGAAACCCTTTAGCAATTTGTAATAATTATAGTGAAAGTGATATTGAGAGTCTATTGCATAAGTATATCGACTTGTCTAATGACAACTGTGGTGAGATCAAAAGTGAACCAGTGGCAATTAGGGTCAAGCAAAATGCTGTGCCGAAACATTTCAAACCGCAACCGTGCCTGTAGTCAAGTCAAACGGTGTTGTGCGGTTGTGTGTTTATTTTAAAATAACACTAAACCCCAATCTGTTAGTGGATGAACATCCCTTACCTACAATTGATGAATTGTTTTCAGTGTTAAGTGGGGGACAAAAATATCCGAAAATTTATTTAAGGCGGGCATATGTTCAGTGTAGGGTTCGAAATGAAGACCAAAGTAAACTCACTTTAGCTACACATAAAGGCCTTTTCAAATGTACACGACTTTTTTATGGTCTTAGTTGTGCTCCAGCCATATGGCAGCGGAAGATTGAAGACCTTCTTAAAGTTATTCCAGGTGTAGTAGTTTCATAGATGATGTTTGCATAACCGCACAAACTATAAAATCCATTTCGAACGATTAGAGCAGGTTTACGACAAACTTTTTCAATACGGATTAAAAGTTAATCTTGCTATGACAAAATTGTTTCTGGAAAGCATTGAATATTGTGGTTTTAGAATGGATATAAAATGTATTCATAAGACCCAAAACAAAAAAGAAGCTATCAAGGTGATTTCCCAGGCCGAAGAATATTTCAGAATTAAAATCCTTCGTTGGTCTCGTTAAATATAATGACCGGTTTTTTTCAAATCTTAGTAATTCGCTGGAACCCCTGCATAAATTGTTACGGTCGAGTACAAAGTGGCACTGGAACCAAGAATGTAAACAAACTTTTGAGAAGTTGAAAGACTCGATACAATCGGATAATTTTTTAGTGCATTATTTTCCTAAACTACCGGTCGTACGAACTACGGATGCTTCTCCTTATGGAGTAGGGGCTGTTTTATCACACGCGTTTCAGGATGGGTCTGAGAGACCAATTAAATTTTCTTCTCAAACGTTGAATGACACGCAGCGTAAGTGGTCACAAATAGACAAAGAAGCATATGCCATAATCTTTGGGGTTAAACAATTTTATCAGTATCTTTTCGGTCATGATTTCACTCTGTATATGGACCATAAGCCCTTGCAACAAATTTTCGCACCAGAAAAAGCTCTCCCTCACATGTCTACAACCCGAATGCAACATTATGCAATTTATTTGCAGGCATTTAACTATAAAATCAAGTAAAGGAATTCAAAGGCTAAGGCGAACGCAGGCGTCGCGGTTGCCAGTCGAATCAAGGGATAAGGTGGCAATAGATGAAGTGGACATAGTTGAGATAAACTAAATTAATGCAATGCCTGTGTCGGCTGCAAACATTGCATTAGCTACAGAAAAAAAAATCATAATTAAAGCATCTTTTACAAGCTCTCGGTACAGCAAATGAAATACAGAAAGACTTCTCTTTCATGTAAACCAGTCCGAATTTTCTTTTCAAATTGGATGTATTATGAGAGATATGCGGGTGGTAATACCAACAACGCTTAGAAACCCTGTACTAAGGAATCTAGATTCTGTTCACTGCGGAGTGAATCGTGTAGTGTAGAAGTATGTATAGTAGAAATAGTAGAAATAGTCTTGGCTCAACTGGAAACGGCAACAAGGGCGCTCGAGTTAGTTCGCGGTTAAGGAATTGATAAGCTGTGTTTTGATGAAGAAAAGAATATCTGAACTCTGCATTTCAGAAGTGGGATATTCCCTCGTCCACAGTGAGATAAAATTTAAATTCAAATTGAAAGTGCGATTCGGAGTGAAAAATTTATTAGTAAAACAATGGAACTGTGATTGTTTGTGAGAAAAATAATTATTAATAATAGCAGTGGAACTGGTGTAATATATTTGTGTTACTCGAAAACGAACAATTGGAAAGGATATCTATTCAACAGAAACGGAAAAAGGTAGGATAGTTAATCTTATTAAATTTAATAAATTTTATCATGGAGAAGACGCGAAAATATACAAAGAAAAATGGCGGAAAGTGTAACAAGCTACTCGAAAAAAACCAAGCTATTTCACCATCTACGCTAGAAACCGGTTTGCTACAAAAATAAATCACTCTCTTAAAAAGATAAAACGAGAAGAGAGCAGGAGAGGAGGTGATGCGTAACACAATCAATCGAAGAATACTTCTACGAGATGGTGGCAATTGCTAAGAGAGGTAATCTAAGCGAAGCAAGCGTAATGAATTATATCATATCAGGCTTAGGGGAACGGGAGCTTGTAAATGTGGTAGTGGCTGCAAACTGAGAAAATTTACAAGATCTTTGAAGTCAAATAAAAAAAGTATGAAATTATATGTAGACAACAGCACTGTAGGAAAAATCTTAAGCCACAAAATTAGAGGAAGTCTTTCACTCCAGAAGATTTTGGTCAGCCGCAAAATAAGCGAATAAAATATTTTAATCAAACTAAATTTCATTCAAATAGCGATTCAACAAATATCACCGTGGATATCTATCGGAATAAAGAGCAATGAGACCTGTATCGCTTATTTGTTACAAATGTGGGCAAAATGGCCACAAAGCAAATCAGTGTCCTCGAAGGATTCATAGCAGCCGCATACATCAGGAGGCTATCCAAAAAAATCAGAAAGACAAACCAAATTCGGAAGAACTAATATGATAAATAAGCAGAATGAATATCACAAAATTGTCAAGCTAAATGAGGTTCCACTACTCGCTTTTCTTGATTTAGGAAGTTGCTTCACGACCATTTAAGAATTTTAAGAATTTCTTTGAAGAATCTAAAGCTTTCCTACTAGGCTTTGGTGGTGGAGGTTGTAAAGCTGTTGCACCTTTAGCAATTGGTGACGTAGAACTGATGGTTGAGGTGATGGTTGTCTCAGATTCTTCTCAAAGTACTCCTATGATAGTGGGACAAAACTTCTGGGATGCTGATGGTATAGTAGTACGAAAAGAAAATGGGATTTTAGAAGTATACCGGAATTACCTATTACTACTGCAGATCATTCACAAGTTCTAGAAACAGTACAAGGCGAAGCAGTAAGAATAGTGATGGCTCAACAGCGGAAAATAGAATGTGCAGACCTAGCTGTAGGAGAAAACGTATCAGAGAAACAAATTGAAAAGCTTGTACATCTTTTAAATAAATATCGTGGTGCAATTGCACTGAATATTAATGAGTTGGGGTTCTCAAAGATACATGAAATGAAAATTAATTTAAAATCGACCGAAAGTGTCCGTTACAAACTGTATGACGTTCCATATGGTCAACTAGATGAACTCCGAAATATAATTGACAACCTTCTAGAAAATGATATTATCGAACCATCTAATTCGGAATACTCAAGCCCTGTGGTTTTGGTAAAGAAAAAGGACTGTTCTCTTAGGATGTGTGTAGGCTATAGAAAACTGAATGCTATAACACAGCGCGAGAATTTCCCTACACCCAACATCGAGGAGCCAATATTAGTTTGAAAGGGTTCCATTCGGCCTAACTAACGCACCTGCAGTATTTATGCGCCTGATGTCCACAATTGCAAGCAAAATAGGAACAAAAAATATCAACATGTATGTCGATGATATTCTATTATCATCTGCAGATATGGAATCACATTTTCGGATAGTGGAAGATCTTTTGCAAAATCTCCTTCAAGCGGGACTAAATATAAATTTGAAAAAGTGCAAATTTTTCGCAGTCTCAGCAAACTATCTTGGCCATGAGGTAACAAAGGATGGCATCAGCCCAGGATTTAGTAAAATTAAAGCTGTTAGAGATCTTCCAACACCAGACATGCTCAGGGAAGTCAGACAGTTTTAAGGACTGTCCGGTTATTTTCGCCGATTTTATCCTGAATATGCTCGAATTGCAGCTCCACTAACTCAATTATTGCGCAGAGACACGATATTTAATTGGACTAACGATACAGAAACCACATTTACAAAACTGAAATATATTCTTTGCGCTGAACCAGTTCTTGTTTTATACGATCCAGCATCCAATCATGAGTTAAATACTGACGCCTGCAGTGTTGGAATAGCAGCAGTACTAATTCAAGTAGGAGCTACCAATAACCGAGATGCTGTTGCATATTTCAGCCGTGCTTGCTCTGAACAGGAATCTAAATGGCATAGCTACAAACTAGAAGCCTTGGCAGTAGTGGAAACTCTTGAACGGTTTAAGTACTATTTGATAAATAAGAAATTTACCGTGGTGACAGAATGCAATTCATTTAAGCTTAGCGATGCGAAAAGGGATCTGATACCAAAGCTGTCTAGATGGTGGTTAAAAATTCAGGAGTTCAACTTTGATCTTGTCTACAAGTCTGATCATCAAATGGCACACGCTGATGCCCTTAGTCGTCAACCCGTCGAGAAACCGAAGGAATGCGAAATGGTAGGACAAAGCATTATGGCAATAGGAATGCAAGAGGAAGACTGGATTTCTACGCTTCAGACACAGGATCCTGAGCTACGTGAGATACGGGATATTATTGAAGAAAATGTCATTCCAATCAAAGAGAAGGAAAACTTTGCCAGTCGATTCGCTTTAAAGGGAAAACGTGTTTATCGTCAAACAGAGGATGGGCCGAGATTCTACGTTAGAGGAGGGGTACGTTGACGTGTGATTAAAGCAGCGCATCATGAATTCGGCCAGGGGTGATCGGAACGTACAGTCACATACTTGAAACAAAGCTACTGGTTTCCAAAAATGAGAAAAACTGTTCAGAAGTACATAAATAGTTGTATTGAGTGTCCTTACAATAAGAGGGGAAAGGACAAGTCTATATTCAATATTTATCCCATTGAAAAGGGCCGTACCCCATTCCATACGACCCACGTTGACCATGTTGAACCATTTCCCCGTAGTAAGCAATAAAACTTTTATTTAATTGGTGTAATCGACGCATTCACCAAGTACACTATCTTGCGACCAACGCAGAACACAAATGCCAAAAAGGTAATAAAAACAATGACGGATATATCGCAGATTTTTAGAATGCCAGCAAGAGTTATTACTGATCGAGGATCTGCTTTCACCTGAAAACATTTTAAGGCGTTTTGCGATGACAATTGTGTTATACACGTTGCAGTGGCAGTAAGAACTCCTAGAGCTAATGGGCAGATCGAGAGGTGCTGCCGGATGGTGAATCCGGAAATCGCTACTATGTCAGCTGACACCAATGGCAAAGACTGGGATACACATGTCAGCGCAACTCAATGGGGAATAAACAATTTGCAGCATCGTGGGCAGCACTCCACATGAACTTTCTTTTGCTTTCAAACCAAGAAATGTAATTGGAAATAAATTAACTTTAGCGCTCCAGGAAGAACTAGAGGAAGAAATCATAACGGAACCAGTTGAGGAAATAAGGAGAAAAGCATCAGCACGAATGTTAGACCTGCAATCTAAGGAAGCAGCACAGTATAATATGCATCATCGGGGACAGCTTCAGTACAGCGAAGGGGATCTCGTTTTGATGTTGGCTGAACAGCCAGCTACAGGACAATCTCGTAAACTACTGCCACGTTATCAAGTTGCAGAAGTGTTTCCTAATGACCGATACAAAATCACGGATAGAGAAACAACGATAGTTACCAGAAAACTTTTCGAATCCGTGTATGCCGCAGATAATTTGACGAGATCGCCCTTAACGAAGTGAGCTCGGATGAAGAAGAATCAACAAACGATCAACGAGTAGCAGCCTTAGTTGATGCCAGTAATATACAGTAATGTGCAATAAATAAATGCTGTGAAAGCACACCTATATTGCTCTCTTTATATATGTAAATATTTCCATTGATGTTGGATATAGCTGCGCGTGGGTCATATCCATCATGGCTATAATCCTCTACTCTTTCAGTAAAGATCAAGCGTGCATAGGGCATAAGCTTGACTGTTCATGGTTGAGGTCCATGTACAGGACTAAGTTGCCCAACAGATGTATAGTAATCTCCAGTGATGCTACGGACACTACTAGTTCAGTTCCAGTCAGTACGGTTACTTACATATCTGGCTACAAATACGAAGCATATGTATAAGGTAATAGTCGTTCTTTTCTTCATGTTGAATAGTTTGAAATTGCTTATACCCATCCTGGGGGTATATGCGAACGTTGTTGGTTAATATCCAGTAGCATACAGCAATACCCACTACTCTAAATATGGGCAAATCGAGTTGAATTATTTTGAAGATTTACGAATGAATGTCGCGGGTGTGTCTTTCAATGTCGATGATACATCGGATGGCCGAATGTAGTGTAGAAGTATGTATAGTAGTAATAGTTGTTTCAATAGCATGTGAAACTTTTAGATAAAATAAATACGCTAACAAGCAATAACCCAATTGTATTGTAGGTGTAGTAGCTTGTGTGATGAACGAATGAGGAGAGCACGAAAGACCTGTTCTCTCCCTGCACAAATACTAACACACTGCTGCCACAAGGCACGCAGCTAGCTCTGGTGTGCTCGAGAAGGGCAGAGTTTTGGCTCACCTGGAAACTGCAACAAGGCCGCTCGAGTTAGTTTGCGGTTAAGGAAGTAATAAGTTGTGTTTTGATGAAAAAAGAATATCTGAACTCTACAATCAGATGAAGGCTTTAGCTAGAAGCTACTGCTGGGGCAGGATTCACTAACTGGGAGAGTTGTGGATTTGTGGAGATGAGAGTTCTTTTGTCACTTAACTCTCTACTCGGAATTCTGTAACTCGTGGAATTTGTATTGAGATTTACCAAACTCTCTATTCCACTCGGCATAACTCTTGCCTGTGTTAGTTGCGGAGAAGTAAGAAAAATATTTCTCAACTGACAGTATTTTCTGATTTCATTGTCCTTTTTGAAGGTACCAATGTACCTAGGACTTTCAAATTGATTTATCTATTCACCGCATATCCTGGCTATATTTACAAAAAGATATTATGGAAATCCTTGCAATACTTACAGAGAAATAAGGATTTTTCTGTCTCAACGTACCTGCTCAAAATTGTAATTCACGCGAAAATGATCAATTTGGTCGTCTTCCAGTAAAATTTTAAATATGCTAGTTAAAGCCTGCATGTACATTTACATTTTGTCCCCTAATTAGATATGTAATTATTTTTTCAGTACAATAAATGGTTCTGGAGATAGCTACAAAAGAAATGACTCAGTCCTTCTTAAGATGAAGAAATGGTCGTTTTCTGGTACAAAAATGGACATATTTTCAACTCATCATTATGAAAAACTGGTAAGTCGGGGAAATTCACTTTCCAAGAGAAAAATGTTCACAACAGAGTACTAATGGATGTGAAATAAACAATGGTAGAAATGTATGCAAAATATGGGATCTGGGATTTATATGTCCCAAGTGCAAAAAATCCGTCTTTCGGCGTTAAAAAGTCAAAAGAACTGCACCACTCGATTACCCGTTTATCCCTCTTTAATTTGATACCAAACGTGACGTATTTTGGACAAACCCCCCCCCCCCCCCCACCCATCCTCAGAAGCCCCTTCCTCAGAAACTGTTCAGCTATATATTTGTACTCTAGACTCTAAATCCGTGGGGAAAACCGCAATGCTCTACGACCCTCCAACACAGAGTTATCCGTCTTTCAACATTTCGATACTTCTCACGTTTTCTTTAACTCCTCAAGTATGTTAGAGAATCTCGAATGGAGAGTTAGGGAGTTTTAACCGGGGAAAACGAAAATTCTCATCTCCCAAACTCTCCGAGTTAGTGTATCCGGCCCCTGGTGGCCACGTATCGATAAAGATATACAAAGTAATTTCAACGAATTGTACTAGTTGCCGCAAAGTGCCAAATAATCCTCCGAAAATGTATCATCAGTAGATACGACCCGAAGCAGCTTTCTCTCGTATTCACATACACTTTACAGGTACGTGCGTATTCGAAATAGCCGGAGATCCACACAATACATTCACAATACAAGAATACATTCGGTATTCCGCGCGTTATTCTTTCAGATAATGGATCATAATTCGTGAATCCCAAGTTTTAAAATTTTCTTAAGTCACAACGGATAGTACATAAGCGCTCTGCTCCATTCCATCCAGCAACAAATGGGCAAGCTAAGAGATTTGTGCAAATACTGAAAAATAAACTACGGGCACTAAAGGGAAGCCATGGGAGTTTGGACTCAAACATATCAGAAATAATTACCTTCTACCGAATTACACCACACTCAAGCACAAACTTAACTCCTTCCGAAGTTGTTCTGAAATATCCAGTTCGGACAAGGTTTCATCTCTTGTTACTAAAGGAAGATAACGATAGTTAGGAGATCGTAAATTTGTAGGCTCTCTGAAATTTCGGGAAAATGATCGTGTAGCATAGCAGCGAGGAATTATTATGGAACAAACAAATTGAAATTCGGTCGAATTAAAGAACC
Organism: Dioctria linearis; assembly: GCA_963930735.1. NCBI lineage: Eukaryota > Metazoa > Arthropoda > Insecta > Diptera > Asilidae > Dioctria > Dioctria linearis. The sequence continues at coordinate 66,841,318 of OZ005740.1, forward strand.
AACATGCATATTGCAATCTAATGTTAATTTAGACGATGGTAGGACATGGCGCAGATATTCGGATCAAATTCTTAAAATTGGGCCGGAAGTTAAAGAAGAGAAAAATAGTCTATTTCTTGGTGTGGCATATATTGAACATTAACATCGATCGCTTCCTTCACATACGCCAACCTTGCAATCTAATACATATACCAATATCACTAGCACACATAGTTCAAATACCGCAACTTCAGATTGTAATACAGATGCTAAGATAGTTTTCTCAGGGAATGAAAATTGTAAACAAGTTGAAGTGAATAGAAATACTCAAAATATACTACAGGGTAAGAAAACCAATTTTGAGATTGCAATTGTAATACATATGATTGTGCAAAATAGCAAAATACTTAATATTACAACTATTATTGTTCTTAATGAATATTATATTATATTAATAATTGCTTGTTATCTAAATGGTGATGCAACCCGGATGAGCTTCAATGTGTAAAAGATAAATTCCTTAGGCGAGGAAGAGTGTTACAGGCCACAAATAGAGTGCGCTATTTTGCTATTGATGAACGCATCTATTGATATTCATATACGTCAAAAGCCAGCTGTCCTCCTTCCTGTCTGAACCGCCGCCCGGATTGTATGCCATACACGACACTACATTTTATACTTCTATTTAATAAAGTAATCAATAATCATTGCGTGTTATTCTTTCAATTTATAACAATGTGATACCTTCTTCACCCTTCAAGCAAGAAATTCAGGTCAAATCTCAAATGACGCGTACGAAGGCTATATGGCTACGTATTACGTCTTGTTATTAATCCTACCAGAGTCTTGCAAACTTTCTTACCCAAATTTCAATAGGTATTTTGCAGTTCTCCCACTGAATACTTTTAAATAAAAAACACTTGGTATGGCTGCAAATGAATAAGCTGAACACCTCTCATCTTGAACCGGTGCAATGAAACTACCTATCACTACAACAGTGTTTTTTTTATATTACTAAGCCAAGCTCAGGGGATACCCTATGATGCGAAGCACAGCATGGCAGGAAGGATAGAAGAAGATAGAAGATGGTTAGCTGTTCCACATTCGCAATGTTCGGGATAAAAAAGCATGACAGAATTTTATTGTACGGCTGTAAGTAATTTGAAGGGTTAAAGGATGAGCGCGATTTGCAGCACGAGTATTGCGTGCAGGAATCATTCTACAACGGATTAGACTAGATATTTCATCAGAACATTGACCATGCATATAGCGATAAAAGAGCGAAAGGCATCCAATAAAGCGGCCGTGCTCGAGTGAGTCGGTATGACAAGTTATTGCCAAATCGTCAATGAACTTGAAGACTCTCTTTTTGGACAACATCCAAAGAAGCTAAGGTTGTGCGAGCAGCCCCGGCTAATATATGGGAGTTGTTTTCCATTCTAGGTCTAATGTAGGACTTGTAGAGGAGTGCTAGATTGGACGGGCTGAAATATTTCTTACACCTTTTCAGAAATCCAAGACATTTCGATGCTTCTTTGGCAACAGAGAAGATGTAATCTGTCCACTTTAACTTACTGGAAATATTAATGCTAAGAATGCTTAGTGACGGGGAATCAGAGATTAATGCTCCATGAACAGAAATGGGTGTGGTTAAGTTATGATCTTGTTTTAATGCGATGAGACAGCTTTGGGTCTTAGATGCATTAAATTCGACGCGATTCGCTTTGCCCCAAGCGAGGATATTGTTAAGATCGTTATTCAATGATCTAATCATGCAATCTCTTTTAACACATGCGGCATTCCCCCTGGAGTCTGCAAGAGTGTCAAAGGAGTAAACGAAATCAAGAGTACTATCATCTGCGACACTATGGACGGGATTGAAAGTAAGGGAAAGCAGATCATTAATGAAAATTAAAAACAGAGTTGGAGAGGTAACAGAGCCTTGAGGCACACCGGCATTTATGTGATGCGGTTCATATGTAACGCCATCTAATACAACACGTATTTGGCGACTAGATACGAAACTTGTAATCCATAATAGAAGAGGAAAAGAAAGACCAAATTGCTTTAAGTTTGGCTAAAACGGCTGGATGGCAACGATTTTAGACTCACCAAAATTGTGAAGACTACGGTTCTAACGTTCCGTAAGAAAGGTCAGAAAGTCTCCAGATGAGCGTTCAGCTCGGAAGCCATATTAGCGATCGTTGATGAGATGATTAGTTTCTAGAACCTTCATTAATTCTCCTCCTTTCTTGGGAATAGGCGGAACGTGAGCTAGTTTCCAAGTAGTTGGGAATTTTCCTGTCGAATAAGACAAGTAGAATAATTTGCGCAGAGGTTTGGCCAAGGATGAGGCACAGCTTTTAATTAACAGGGGCGAAAAACCATCAGGACCTGCGGCTTTGGAGACGTGGATCCCCTTAAGGACCCTAAACACATCTCTCGTACGAACGTGTATTGGGTCTTGTACACATTCACACGGGCGGTGCAAAACAGGTGTTTGTGAAGTGGGTGGAAGACATGAATTTGAAGCAAATCTAGCAGATAAAATAATAGCTTTATCCAGCGAGTCAACAATCACTTCACCATTATTAAGTAGTGAAGGTATAGACGAACTGGTGAAGTTATTCCTGATGGTTTTGACCAGGGGTCAGAAACCTTTGCTACCTTTGCAGCTTGCAAAAATTCTTTGTCTAGTATTCTGGTCAAAAAGATATTTTTCTCTCTGGATAATGGACTTGCAAGTGTTCCGTACAATCTTGTAGACTTGTTTCATTTCCGGACATGGATGCAATTGATAGGCTTTTCGTGTGTAGAACTAACATCATCTTTCCTTTCCGGCATCAGGTGAGCAGTCTCTGGTCCTTCCTCTGTCAAAGCATTTGAAATCTCATTACTATCTCATTCCTGTTGATTAGGAATATATTTCGATGAACGCGATTATTTTTGCCAACCGACGAATTAAAAACGCATGTTGAATTAACAAAAATACCATAATTTTGACGTCTGAAAGTAAATCTCTATGTAAGAAATATAAAATTGCTCTGAATGACGTGCTGATTTACACCTAAAAGAGAACTGAGCACACCTAGTGTGTAAGATATAGATATCAACCGAAATATGCTTATTCTTTAATTTCCAGACAATCTTCGAGGGAGTAGCCGTCGGATTCTCAAGTGCAGCTTGACTGTTAATGTAGATGCTAATCCTCCTTTCACACCACCTCTTTTCTATTATTGAATCTGTTGCTGTTAGTATGGTGAAAATTTCGCATTGGAAAAATTCTTGCCGTTTTACCAAAAATATAGATATTAGAAATTTTTGGTTTCTTTGTGAATACAGAACCCCTACTGTTAGAGATTTTGAAACAATATGTACATAATATATTTTATTTTATTTTATAATTGAATTGAATTGTAATCGCTTTATCATTTCCTTCTGAACTGTAAGATGTATAGCTAAAAATCGAACATAGTTTCATCTAGAGCTGCACCAAGTGTGGCGCTTAAACCATATGTAATAATGGATGCTATAACAACTATGTCGTAAACTTCGGAATACATAAGCCATGAAGCCGGCGATGACACGTTAAATTATATAGCAACAAGGAAAGGCTATGTTCTGTAAAATTCGTCTAGATTTTTTTTTGCACACGGGGGGATGACGAATTGACTTGGTGTTTATTTGTTGTCAATTCAACATATCTGACATTTCTAAATATATCTGAATTTGCTGAGTGAGGTCTCGACCGTCCTGATTAAGATCAAGGGATGGATGCTCGGGTTATCGATCTTTCCTTTGACCAACATACTACAGATTGGTGTCTAAAAATATTTTTTAATTTCAAAATATGCCACAACGTTTCGCGGGTGAACACTCCGCGTCATCAGGTGCTCTTATCTACAAAGTAACGATAGTAAGCTTTTGCCAAAATTTACAATGTTTGTACTACTTAAGGAACATGAATATTATTAAAAAATTTAACATGAGGCGATACAATAATAAATTAGACATTTACTGCAGAACACTATAATTAAATAAATTATTTTACATCTGCACAAAAACTGGAAAGAAAAAACTCACTACTTTTTAAAACAAAAACACATTTGAGAGCAACATTAGATCTCACGTCTAGGAAGATGAAAACAGCATGCACATTGCGCTATTTGTCGTTATTTTATAAACCGAAGAGGGAATTTTCTTGGATAGTAACATATACATACATATATAGACGTATATGTGTGTACAATTTGAGTGAATGACCTTGATCATGGGAAGTGAGCAGTACACCGAATTTATGTTGTTAATGTCTGTTTTGCGGTTCATTGTATTAGCTGTGGTATATATATGCAATGCCTCCAGGCATCCTCTTGTTAACATTTTTCTCCTACATAGAATTGTTGTATTATTAAAATCTGGGAAATGGTTTGCCTCCACACAGTGGCTGGAAAACGCAGTTTTGTTAGTCTGTTTATATTTTACATCAGACTTGAGACCTGCCAGCCGATTTTTAAGAAATTGGCTTGTGGTACCCACAAAACTTAAATCATAGTTTGAATTACCTGAAATTGGACCCATGCATGGAATATTATAAACCAGGTCTGTAGAATGTTCTTTATCTGTCCTATCCTTCACCCGGCTGAAACAGCGTCTAATGGTTTTGTCAGCATTGCAGGCAAGACAGATCCGGTAATTTTTTGCACTAACTATCTTTATCAGTTTTTCAGACAGACCTAGAATATAGCTGACACTACGACATATCTTAGATCTTTCCTGTTTTGTGGTGCCAGTTAGCGCGTCAATGTCATTATTATTTGATAGGTTAGGTTTATAGCTTGTAACTAAATATTTAATATTACTTGTGGGAAAACCATTTTGCAGCAAAATTTTGTAAATTTTCTTCCTATTTCATTTGTGAAAGTAAATGTCACTTAGTCCTAGTATTCTATCGACGAGATTCTTAGCCGTATTGATCTTCTGGTATCTCGGATGGTAGGAGTTATAACTAAGTAATCTACCTGATGAGGTAGGTTTCTGATACCAATCTGTGATGATGGTATTATTTTTTCGTATTGCTCATGGTATACCTCATGGTATGGAATCTTACCGTCTGATTCGATTTGTACTGTAAATTGTAGTTTCCTGAGAATACTGTTGAAGATATTTAAAGTAGCCGCAATATGTTCCTGTGGCACTATCGTGAAGAGATCGTCAACATACTTGACCAGAATTTTGGGTTGATATGGAAGTTTGGTTATGGTGGTATCTAATAACACTTCCATAACAATGTCCGCCATGACAGGGGAGAGTGGGTTCCCCATTGGCATTCCGAAGATCTGTCTGTATAATTTTCCATCGAATTGGAAATACATAGTTGCATACTATGGTCCAAAATTGTAAGATCTCCATGAATTTATTTTTAGGAATGTTTGCGAATCGTTAATTGGCGTAGAATGTTAGCCATAAATTTAGAGTGCTCATACGCTCCTGAATTTAACGTTGATACAATTGCTCTGATGGGAGGCCTTCCTTGCGTATTTTGGGTAGGGCATACATCTTGGGTGTTACCGCTTTATATGTGTTGATACGGATCTTTAATTTATCAGAAATGAGGTGTTTCTGAAAAAGGTAGTTAGCGATTTCATTATTTTTGTTCTGAATACGTGAAGTTGGATCAGTCCTCAGTGTTCTATAGGTGGTGGTATCTGCTAACATTGTCTGCAGTTTGCTAAAATAATCACTCTTATACATTGCCACAGTAACATTTCGTTTGTCAGCGGAAATGATGATAATCTTCTTATATTTAGCTAATTTGCTTAATGCGTAAGTTTTGATATTATGCTGAAAATTAGACAAAAGATTACAAAACTTCGATCTGGCAACGTCACGATTATGCTCATCTTCAAAACTTTGTAAACAAAATTCTTCATCAGCTGTGGCCTGTAGCAGAGGAAAATCTCTCCCAATGCCAGCAACCAGCTGATCTCATCAGGGATCTGTACGTCTATGTGGTTAGCAAACCATTTCCCATTTGTTTTTATATTAATGCCGAGCGATTTTATAAGATCGGATTTGAGTTTTTCGAACTTTTTAGTGTGTATTTTATTTGGCTTATCGCTAAGCTTTGAGAATGCAGCCTCTTGGGTTTGCAAAAATTCTTTCACTATACCACTGTGTGCTTTTTCACTGATTAGATTTTATAATCGTGTTAACTCATTTCTACACTTTTTATCCAAAAAACTTTTATCATCGATTTTTAAATTAAGCAATTTTTGGTTATAATTACGTGAAATTTTATCTAGTGAAGTGGACTGATGTGGATGATCTTCAAACAGGCTAGAGTGTGTGTAGTGTGTAATCTACCTTGAGTCTTAGAAGCATTTTTACCTAATAATGTACTGAATTTTTTGAATTTTTGGCAAAGCTTGTTGTTTGTTGTCCAAAAGAAAGATCGATAGCCCGTGCAACCATCCTTTGACATATCTGAATTTATGAAATCAAGTCCGGTGTTGTTTTAGTGATTTTGTGATTAAAAGTGATTAAAATTGATTTATACTTTTTAATAGTGGGAAAGAGTAGTGATGTATGTGTGCAAGAGATTTTGTTTAATCGAGACTCCGAAGTCTTGAATTACAGTGATGAAATCCGTGCTACAGACACCTCCCGAGTTACCGTAGGAAATCATTTTTCAGACAAGTTAAATTGTTTAAATAATCAAATAATCAAATATATTGTTTTAAATAAAATAGAAGTGAAATATTTATAAAAGTAAACAACCTTGGTAAAAAATTTTACATTTTCCAATGCCGGTTGGTTAGTTAGCAATTGAATTGTCATGGGGGTTTATATGATGTTAGCCATACAAAGGCAACGCCAAGAAATATTATCAGAAATTAAATGGGGTACTAGGAAAATTCATAAAAATTATAAAATTAAAAATTTTCCGTTATAAGTTTCAACCACAAAATTATGTACCCGCTTTGAAAATATCGTGGTTTACTACTTCCATTACTAAAACGAACACATCGATGTCGTTCTACAACACGATGAAAAATGTTAAGTTTTTTACCTCATAGTCTAGCCCATTTGCTAAATAATCTAAGAATGACACCAACATATTAAAAGTTATTAGTGGGGTGTCTACAAACCATGAACATCGAGCAAGAAACTAAACTGAGTTAACATGAATAATGATACAGCCATTGAATAAATAACTAAGAGGATGCAGAATCTCCATCATGCCAAAGCGGCAGGAGATATGTCGTGGCGTAAGAACTCTAGGTACATTAAGGCCACATCAAAGGACTTCCCACAAAATCATTCAAGTTAATTCACAGTAATGACCATGAATTGAATATCCTAGGGCAGCATTGCTGCTCAACGCTAATTTAAACTTTATTCCTATTTCACAGCTCATTTCAAGAGACGTAATTGCAGCAGCTGTCGAGGTACTAACTTTGCGAGGTAGCCACGAGGTTGTAGTGACCTCGGCTTATTTTCCCGGAGAAGAGGATGCACTACCTCCTCCGGAGTTAAAACCGTTAATCACCTACTGCCAGCAAAAGAAGAGGAAACCAATTCATCGTTAGGTGCGACACGAACGCACATCACATATTATAGAGCAGCACGGATACCAACGTCAGGGGTGGGTACTTTTACGATTTTATACTATCTGATAACTTAGAGATACTAAATCAAAATAACAAGCCAACATTAATGAACATTGTTAGGCAAGAGGTCCTGGACTTACCAACCAGCACGTTCATTAGCACTAAAATAAGTAAGTGTCACCTATCGAATGAGATTTGCATATCTGATCATAGACATATCAGGTTCGATATACATACCACTCTCAACACGCTCCATGAGTACCCAATCCCTAAACTAACTAACTCGAAATTATATCGACAAAACCTAAAAGCTGTAGTTGACACTTCCGGGAGTAGCATTAGCATAACGGCAGACTCAGCCACTACGCAGCTTCTGACTGACTGTACTGACTTCGTTCAATTTGCAGTTTCCCACTGAAGCAGGAGACCTACCATCGGCATGTACTTTGGTGGAATAGGGAGCTGAGTTTGAAAGGAAGATAAGAGAGAACTATACAGCAGAGCTCTCTGGTATCTGGGAAGTATATAAAGAGGCTCTAACAGAATATAATAGGCAACTGAGAAAATCCAGAAAAGAATCTGACGGACGTTCCCCGACGGCATAGACCAACCTCCCGTATCTACCATATTCCAAAGGGTCCTTTCGAAGGATTACGCGAATGGTATAGGGTAATTTTAAAAAGGAAATGGGAAAAGGAATAGTGGCTCCAGGCCCAATTGAGGTGGACAATTACAGGGTCTCAAACAAGAGCAATAGCCTTGCGGAACAAAACGTCACTCTCTACAAGATTAGATGGGCCATTGGCACATTTAAATCTTCTGAAGGAGATGGGATTTCCCCAGCCTTACAACAGCAGGGTGCTGAAGAAATACTTATTCCACTACAAAAAATGTTTCCAGCCAGCTACGCTCTGGGGTATATCCCCCAATATTAGAGAGACGTCAGGGTGGTATTTATACTCAAAGTAGGAAAAAGAGCTAGTTCCCTAGCCAAATCATTCCCACCGATCAGCCTCTCCTCATTCTTCCTTAAGTCCATGGGAAAAATCCTAGACCTACATATTTTTAGTGCAATTTTGAATAAATCACCACTTCATTCTAAGCAGTTTGCTTATCAAACTGGTTAGTTGACTAAGACTGCCATCCACATATTAGCCAAATACCTCGAAAAAGCTCCTGATTCAAAAAGACGTAGCCTTATGTGCATGTGCAGACATAGAAGCAGCGTTTGATAAAACCTGCTTCGATGCAATTGAACTAGCCGCTGAGGATAAAGGCTGTGAGCCTTCCACGATTAACTGGATAGACTCCACGCTTAGAAGGAGGCTGATAACCATAACTCTGGGGAAGGGTTCAGTCATGATCACTACAGTAAAATGCTGCCCACAAGGAGGAGTCCCCTATCCACTATTGTCGTCGATTCTGACTGACGATCTCCTAACAATGCTGACCAATTTCCGATTTGATGTGCAGAGCTACGGGAATGACCTAGTAGTCACAAGACGTGGTAAACATGATCAAGTCATATCATGCAAAAAGCACTTTCCAAATTCCGCATCTAGTGTTTAAACAAAGACCTTAGCATAAACCGCAACAAAATAGTTATCTTTCCGTTCACAAGAAGCACGAAGTTTTCCCTAACTGCTCCTATTGTTGATAAGACGGACTTGATATTTTCAGACGAAATCAAATTACTGGATGTACACCACAGTTGATAGACCCATGATCACATATGCAGCCCTCGCATGGCGGCCAAACACAGATCAAAAGAAACCCGAGGCACTGCTTCAAAAAACCCAGCGGCCCTGTTTAGGAATAACTTGCAACATGAGGACCTGTCCAACAGCAGCCATGAAGTCTTACAAAACCTTCCACCCCCACATTTCCCGGTAAAAAGAGAAAAGCCAAGCGATCTGGTTGGTCATTTAAGTATCTTTAAATAGATATGCTTCGGGCAGATAACGACATTATCTGATATAATCACACTCAAGGTGGATTTTGTAAGACCATTATATATGTTCATGGAAGACCGACAACAATGGTGTTTTACTAAATCTTCCTTCCGACAAGGAGCAATGGTTTGGTATACAGACGCTTTCAAAAGGAACAGTGGAGTCGGACTAGATGCCATATATCAAAGTCCCTGAGCTCAACCCCTACCGTATTCCAGGCTGAGGTATTAGCCATAGAAGAATGCGCCAATACGTGCATTTCGAGAGCCATAAATGGCTCAATTATCAATGTCATCTTGGACAGTCATGATGCTCTCAAGGCCTTAAACACCTACACTATCAAGAATTGTCTAGGAATGTCTGCAAACCCTTAAAAATTTATGAAGGAGAAATAAGGTTATCTCCAAGTCGGTACCTGGACATGAGGCCCATAAAAGTACTGGCTGCGCCACGAGAGGGCCCGCAGGTTCTAGGGGAAGCCCACAAAATTAATATATTCATATTAAGTGATGAAACGTGAAACCACATGAAATAACAGCGCTGACTTAATAAGCAGTTAAATTCACTCAATTAAAATACGGTTGTTTCTATATAGAAATCATCACATATTGGAAAATAAATCCAGCTTTCAAAAAACAAGCCAGCGCCATGTGAAGAAGTTTTTGATAAGCTGCCTATAGATGAAGGTATACAGAATCCTGCAAAAAAAATTCGAATTTTTGCTTTTAACCGTTGTCTGAATATCATAATTCAACGATTAATAATGCGCTATGAAAGTATGAATAGATTGGCGGAAAGATTTTCTCTGCAAGTTCTCATTAGCTTAATAGATAATGAAATTGTTGAAAAAATAAATCGCCTCTACGAGTATTATTCAGAAGATTGACCTTCTACTTTTTCCTCAACAACTTTTATGTTTTCCATCCGTGGTACTGGAAAGAATTCCAAAAATTTCAACTATCAGAAAACTAGCTGAACTCTTACTTGTAGATAACTCTGCTAAACAAGCAGTGTCCCGAATCTGTGTACAGCTCTATCTCACATTATCAGTCATTAACTATAGCAACGCCCGAACGTTCGTTCAGTAAGCTAAAACGTTTAAAGATTACCTTCATAGTACCATGTTACAGATGCAGCTGATTTCTCTGGCGATACTGAGCATCGAAAATAAAGAAAGTCGGAATATTAATATTGGCAGAGTCAACGAATTCTTCTCATAAAAAAATCGGTGGTTCGAAATGTTGTGAAAAAGGTAAATTCTACTTATTAGTCATAAACTTATCAGTGTAGAAAAAAAATGAAAAAAATCAGCCTGGGGCCTAGTAGAATTTATGGGGGGGGGGGGCGCCACTGCATTAAGACAATGAAATTGCTGACGGTTTAGCCTGAAGAGGGAAACTCCCTTTATCGGACCAAAGCCGTTCTGTGGCACTTCAAACAGTTACCTCAGAGCTACCTTAAATAACTGGGAGAATAATCAAAACTGGTTATTAATAACAATAAATTTGAAACCCGGAACTCTGAAATGATTACTTTGCGAAACGTCAAAACTAGTGGAATTAAGTTAAATCAGAGTATTCGCGGATAACGCCGCTTCCTGCTGGTTATTTATTCAATGCAAATAGCATACCCACTTTTAAGTTGTGTGGGGTAGATACACTAGTGAAGTTGAGAATAGTTTTCGACATATGGTCGGCATGCTAACTAACGGCGGTAAATTTTAAATATTATTTATGAGGAAGTATGATACAAGGTAGAATCAATTTGATTATAGCGTAGTTATAAATATAAAATATAGAATGTAAACAAAAATACCCAAGTACCAACTTCCCGCTTTGAAATCTGACAGGCAAGATACAAAATGGGCGAACAAGGTACGTACCTCACAAACTCACACTTCATGTAATGTCTCTCCTTCTCACTCAAACTAGATCTTAAAGTTACGGTCTTACGGCAAGCTTTGGGTACACTAAAATCATTTTTAGTAGGTGAAAAGAAATTTTTCGAAACTGGGTTTCTGGAAGAAAAATATTTTTTTTTCCGTAATCTAAGAAATAATGTAGCAAGAGTTGTACCATTTTAGAATCCTTATTAAATGTGTCAACTTTTAAAGTTACTTGCCAGACTGGCGTAGTACATTTTTTTTTAGTAGAGTCAGTTAAAGTTCAACGAATTATTAATTTTATATTGTTGGTTCGGCAAAATGTGACATTTTCTTCCAAGCTGGAACAATAGGCTTAGAGTATAAAGCAGCAGCTTACATAAGCACTATTCGGGATTACGTAAGCAAAATAAAACTGAAAAAAGTAAAGATTTGTAGCAACAGGAGCTAAAAAACCATCACAAGGTGTACATTTTCTCGAAAACAAAAGATATGCCTATAATTTGAAAAATACATGATCTAGATTTTTTTTTATATTTTTCTGGTAACTGTTACGATTTGGTCTATCCCCTGGTTCCGGCTTGACGTCGAATTATGCATGTCAGTAGGATTTACAGAATTTACCAGAAAAGTATTGGGGAGTATTTGTATTGCTAAATTTTAATTATAAGGCGAAGGAAGTGTTTACCAGGTGGTTTTTGTTGGAATTACCGCTCAATCGTTACAGTTCAGTGGGAAAGTAAGCTCTCACGGAAAGATACAGGAACATGAAAGTGGTGCCATTTGCTTTCATGCATTTTTGGTTCAACTAGCAGTCCATTTATGTACATGTCAATGATACAAACATTATAAAAATCAACGCCTGCCTAGCTACGGCTTTCTACGTTCAGGAAGTTATCGCTAGCGGTAAATTTTGAAATGAACGTAACTCGGTTTATATGGTGTGTAGCAAGGGTTTGGAAATAAGCGAACCGACACAGAAACGACGCCACAAGTGTGTCTGCTTGATGAGTTTGTATGCATGTATGCAGGCGTTTGCGTGTGTAACTTATGTATAAACGAGTGACCGGGTTTGGTGGCTACAAAAAAGAAAGAGCGTGAGTGGTGTTCGCGGGACTGTAATGCCATAAACTAAAAAGTAAGCTCAGCAGCATTAATAGTTCTGTTAACACCCGGATCACGATATATTTTATGTTATGATATAAGTTACAACTCCCGCAACCACAACCTCCAGCTTTCGATGTACTATGACCTGCCCTCGCACCTTGTTCATAATCTGAATATACCGTTGCCCTAGAGCAAAACCCTCGAGATTACTTCGCAATCCATGAAACAGACTCCTTTACTACCGCATAAGAGCCGCAAAGGAGTCTTAACATTTTAAAATATTTGCAGTGTTCTTATGTAAAACTGACAAAAGTTTGATTTGAATAGTCCCTCCGTCCTAAACTACTCTTCATACAGAAAAATGTTGTTCTGATAATCTTAAGCTTGCTTTCTTATCTGCCGAACCGAAAGAAAATTTTTATACTTTTCCTAACAAAACTATTTAAAAAAAATTATCGGAACTAAATGACTACGATCCCTCAAACAAAAACTCTCAGTTGAGTATCATTGTATTATACCGATGTGCCATCATCATGGCATACCGTGGGCTGATGATATCGAATGTAGCAGGCTACAGATTCGGACTGCGGATGCACATACACACATGCAATTATTACTAAGCTGAGAGTTATTAAGCGTAAAATGATAAGGTTACTTTGTAATCTAAGCTATTTTATTATTTTCTTAAGTAAGGTATATACCAGTGTAGCCTTTGGAAATGTAAGGAATCAAGCTGTAAATTGCTAGCAGACAATTTTCGTGTATGGATAGTCCTTGTTTTCCTAAACAGGCCATAATTTCCTTTGTTAATAGTAGGTACATAACTTGTTATCGCAGTTTTATTGCAAAATTGTTGCTTTTCCATTTACATAAACGCTATGGACTACATTAAGTTGAGATTATGCCTCGAGCAAACGCGTAATTCTGCATCTGATAATCCCATTGCCTGTGACGAATTGGACAAGTGCGTTGAATCGATTATGCAGCATTTGGATAAGAAATTTACAGAGATAGAGCAGAAAGTTATTGGTGAAATCAATGAATTAAAAGCTCAGTTTTTCTACCTATTTAAAGGAATTGAATGCTAAAGTTTCCTCGCTTCAAGCCAGAATTCGGTCACTCGAGGCTCACATCGATAAAATTGAACAATCAAGAAGGTCTGCCGACGCATTTCTTTTGGGTATTCCAGCTTTGCCTCAGGAAAACGTCAATGAATTTATCCACAGACTCGCTACTGTTTCTCGTTGGCCGGCACCTAATATCATTACAGTATTTATGGTAAACAAATAAACAATCGTCATCTAATCTATTAAGCCTTCGCCTATAGTGATAAAATTCCGGAGTACCTCTGACAAGTTTCGACTTATTGGTGCTATCCGTAAGAAAAAACATAAGTTAAAAGATGTTGGTCTATCTGGGAGCAGCAAAATCTTTGTGCATGGAAGTTTAACAGCTAAAAATCATAAGATTTTTAAGTCAGCAATGGATATTAAATGCAGTGGTAAAATTGCAGCAGTATTCACGCGTAACGGATCCATGTACATACGTCAGTTGGGTGATTCATAGCAGTACAATGCAGTTAAAGTTACTACTAATAAACAACTGAGCGAACTTTTATTGGATGCAAATATAGCTGATAGTATCATCGTTAATTCTTCTTATTGACGCTTTCGTAGAGCGTGATTGTAACTGCAGTATTGGTTTTTAATCTGTTCTTTTTTCCGTTATATATTTGAATTTTATGCTAAATATTTTTCCACCATTATTTTTTAGTAAGACTTCATCTTCTTCGATCTCATTTTCTTCTATGATAATATTGTTGTTACATTATGTAATCTTTAGGCTTGAAGTTCCTATCGATTCTTGTGATGAACACTTCACGTAATAATTTATTGTCTGACAGCATGAACGAGGGAAGATTGGTCGTGGACTATACAAATAAGAATTCTGCATTGCTAAATATCTGTTATCTTAATGCCCGGAGTGTAAGATCGTCTTTTGATTAACTGAAGTACATTTTTAATTATTTTAAATTAGATGCATTACGCACGTATCCGAGTATGGCTTCATCCTAGTATCCATAACGATGAAATTACGATTCCCGGTTTTTCACTATTTCGTAGCGACAGAAAATATTCTGTTGGTGGTGGAGTAGCGATCTACGTAAATAGCAAATATAATGCCAGAGTAATCTTAGAGACTGCCAATGAATCACTGCACATCGAATTCCTATTAATTGATGTCAAAACGGCAACTGCTAAAGTACTATTAGATTGTGTATATACTAAACCTCCCTCAGTAAACTCGCTTGATAGCCTCTATGATGCTATAATACAATTCAGTGGATCTTGTTCTATTAATATAATTGTGAGTGACTTTATTATTAATATTTGTTCAATATTTGTTGTAGACGCTTGAAAACAGATTAAAAAGGTAAAAGTCCTAATGAGGAATCTCTACTTTTATTCTTTTCCTCCTTGGTGTAATATATGAGTTTTTGCCTCATATTTCACACCCAGAATTTATTCTGAGTTTATATGAGAGGAGATCAATTTGATCTGTTTTCAAGCGTCTACAGCAGGCAGAAAACCAAGCTGTACCGATGAGTGTAAGGTTCTCTGCTAACACGAAACGCTTCTTCTTTTTTTCTTTTTTCAGCCCACTGCGGGCGTATACAGGTACGATTCGTTTCGAATGAATCTGGTTTTTTTAATTTTTTTAATAAATATTTTTTTTCCTATATTTCTCAATCTTTTTCATTTTTCATTTCTTTTCTTTATTCCATTTTTTCATTTGTTTTTCAAGTCACTCAATTTCGCTATTTTGGGACATATTGATGAGTCACACCAAGACTTGATACTTGCCACCAAAAATATAATGGGTTGTGTGATACAATAACAAATTAAAAACATTTTTTAGCTTTTGCTATAGGTATACCGGAGAATCAAAAAAAAAAAAAATTCTTCTTGAACAAGTTTACCCCGGTAAAAAGTCCTAAAGAGTAATCTCTACTTTTATTTATTATTAATATGTTGTCAGATGGTTGTTCAAGGCGCAACCTTGTAACTTATCTAGAAGGTGTTAATCTCAGTGTAGTATATTCTTTGCCAACTCGTGTTCTTCGTAGTAGTGAATTCCTTCTGGATCTTTTCATCACTGATAGAGGCGATCTTGTGCATGATCAGCTAACTTTCGACATCTCCGGAATTTCGGATTATTCTGGGGCTATTGTTTCTTTTAATATCGATGTTGTTATATACAGGAGTCCTTCAAACATTTTTTACCATGCATATAATGCTATTGACTTAGATGCCTTAACGTCTGCTGTCTCTCTGATTGATTGGTCATGTCACTACGGTACAAGCCTTGTTGACAATCAAGTAGCTTTCTTTAATAGCACAGTTATGAAATTTCTCAACGATTTCGTTCCGCTGAAAATGGTAAAATGCCGTTCTGAGTGCAACTGTATCAACGATGAAATAAAAACTTCCATTCGTGAACGGAAAATGGAAAAGGTTCCGTGGTGAATTCCTATGGAATAATTATCGGAGCCTTAGAAATAGGACTTATGCTTTAATTAGGAAGACTTAAATGAATTTCAATTCTAAAAGGCTTGATCCAAGTTTACCTAATATCATTAAAGGCAGCAAGGACTGTGTAGCTGATCCTGACTTGCTTAATGAATATTTTACCTCGGTCTCAGCCTCAGTGATATTAGATAATTTCGATCTATCTATTCTTAATGCCACAAATGATTTGCCTTTTTGGAATATTTGTAATGCTAGAATTGGTCCAAGAGTAATTCTTATGATACCCTAGATGAATGCCCTCCTGACCTGTTTAGATGGGTCAATAAGCTGCCTCTGCCCCACGAAAACTTCTCTATAATTCGATGGTTGGGGGAAGAATGAAGCATCATCGAAACTACAGATTTCGTGCGGCAGAGGCAGCATACTAAGACTGACCTGTATAAACTGGGTCTATGTAATTTCGTATGGTCACTGATCTGCGTAAGTTTGATTTTCTAAGTGGTTTTTATAAGTATTTCTAGAACGGTTCGTCGGACAATAAAAATTACTATGACTAGTTTCATAGCATTTCATATTCTGAAGAAGTTTTGATTACACAAAAAACGTCTAGAACTGATTGTTTTCACAGAATACCTACGTAAAAGATCAACATTTTTATATGGCCCAATTTAGCTCATTTATGAAATTATTTTTACTATTTTTATGAAAACGTCGCGCAGAAAATGTCAGCTCTCTACGTTGATGCCTTGTAAAGCAATATCCAAATATGTAGTAAAAATTGAAAGTTTTGTATGGCAACTGCTTGAAGCAGTTACCCGATTTATCCCGTTTTCGAACTTGAATTTACTTTTTTTTTTTTAAGTATGTGCAAAATTTCAGTTCTCTAAGTACATGCGTTCTCGAGTTAGCGTGCGGACAGGTAGACAGACGGACAGACGGACATGCAAAAATCAAAATAACTCTTAATATTATACATGGGTGTTCAATTCATTTTGCTCTACCATAATTGTTTCTATGCATTACAAACGGAAGGACAAACTTAGTATACCCTACAGATTTCATCTAAGGTAGAACAAAACCTACTAAGCACTGAAATTATATAATAACAGTGTGGTTAAAAATTAAATATATTTATAAATAAAATATTGAGTTAATCGCCCAAAAAGGTAGTATCTACATTGATTATGGAGTAAATAGATGACTCCAGATTTCGGTGCAGCAGTTTTCTGTTATCCGTATGGCATTATCCATATATGGCGTGATTATGTATATAAAATCGACGATGGTTCGACTTGTTGACGTAATCAACCGGTAAGCCAGCAGTCAACGATGCGACATTTAATTCTTAACCATTTAAGAGCAATCAAGTTTAAAATAATTGTTAGATCTCCTATTACCACTAGAGACTGCAGCAAAGGAAGTAAATAAAAATTTAGCGACAGTTTTGACCGCTGACTGTGTTTATAAATTTCTAATTGAAAACTTACACGAGTTTAGAACGAACTTAGATTAAAATTTATCGAAACAGAATAAAAATCGAATGTATGAACGTCGAGATAAAATGCTTATGAAAGTAAATCTTCTTAGAAGCAGTCAATATACCACATTCCTTGATTATGATTCAAAGATGCTCCCATTACATTGTCAGTCTGCAGCGATAACTGGAAGTGACAATTTCTTCTGTTTATGAGCAGAGCAACATAAAAAAACATATTATTCAATGCATTTCTTACAATAAAGCCAGCATTTACAGTTTCAATCGTAGCACTGACTAAGACAAAATTTAGAAGTCGTCTGAATTTTGAAATTTTCAATGCAGTAACTTTTTAAAATATTCTTTTTTAAAAACAAAATAAATTTAAATCATATAATGTTTTTTTACTATTTATTAATTATTGATGTACATAATTAAAATATTTGAATAAAAAAAATTATAAAACACCATGATATATTGGATTTAAGCTATTTATTTATTTTGTTTTTTTTATCCGGTTATCCGGATTATCCGGATATTTTGAGTTTTCAGTAATTGGAAACCTAGGTATGAACATATATCGCAGTACTCGCGAAGGACTCTCGGTTGCACTTAGAACAACTATCTGAAATTCCGTATTTGCTTTGTGATATATAAGATCCTTAACTTGTATTACTCGGATTACCTTGGCGGTCGACTTTGAGTTTTTGAATTCTGAAAGAACGCTTTTGTTGAAAACTCCCCATCATAGACTGTCGATCTTTCTTCGTCTGTGGTGTCAGAATTTCGAACTCACTTTCTCTAACCGTACATTCACTTCGAGTCGTTGGGAGATTCAGTTCAGAATTTTTCAAATATTTTTGTAGTTTAACAAATTAAATAAATCTTTTGTTTTTTATTATTTTTGATTAACAAGGCTTTTCTTTTATGTATTTACTTATTGTCTGTATCTATAATTTTATAATACCTACTTAGCTATTTCTTCTGTATTCTTTTTTTTTTTTTTATACATGCTTTTTATTTTTCTCTTTTCTTTTAATGAAAGTTGAGTTTTCTTCCTTAGTATTAATATTTTTACTAAGAATGTAAGACACTTATTTTTTCTTCTATTTTGTCTAATTAGTTGTGCTTCTTTTGCTCAATTTTTAATACCTTAGATGAAAACTAACAGGTATACTAATGCCCAATTGGTTTTCGATGGGACCAAATAACTGTTGCACTTTTTCTGGCAGTAGTCCACTTGTCACCCTTCTTCTGCTTCCAATAGAGTTGTCCTAGAGCACCCTCCGTGATAAGTAGAAGGCGGTCAAACACCAGGCTCTAATTTTTATTTCTTATGCGCGAATAATGGATAATATAAACGCCGGACACGACTTTTGACCAGATGAAATATTCGCAGGTAAAGCTTTGCCTTCAGGTGACAGCAACCTATCTCGAGCCGCGAATTCGCTCGGCTTCTGGCTCAATGAGATGGAGTGGGCTCGTGAATGAGTACAAATGTGAATTTGGGCGCCACGTAATTGCAGTAGTCACAGGAGACAATACCGAAACTACTAGGTGAATTAAAAGAATGCGAAATTATGTCAATCTTAAAAGTGAGAACAACTCATGCTGGGAGCAATAACATAAAAATCAGAAATTGCGACGAAGATTTGTTAAGCGCTAGATATCGAAGAACACAAACGAAGGAGGAACAGAAGAAATAATAGTCATAGCATTACTTACATATATAGAAAAATATAAATGTATGCCAAATTCATGTCTAAATCTACAGATAATAACTCAAAATAGCCTAACAGTAATAAAAATGGTAAGTGGAGCATGCAGAATCCACGCTAAATTATTATTTCTTTATAAATTTACAACAAGCATACTCAGTGGAAAGCGCAACTGAGTCTTAATAAAGCAAAAAAAAAGAAAATCTAAAATCCGCACGAGGGCACTTCGCGTTTCCTTCTAATCATATATCGTGTTCTACTAATAATTTTTTCCCTGCATTACCAAAAGAAGCACCCTACTATTGAACACTAGTAACAAATTATTAAACTGTAATTAATTGGCAAAACAAAATTAATCTTAACGCCCTTTCACGCTGCCTGTCTCCACACTTCAGTTGAGCTCTCACTACATACAATCCCGTTTGTCACGTAACGGGATTCACGACAACACAAAGTAAAATCCAATTAACTTGTCCGTTATAGTCCTTTGTCTTGGGTCTGTCCGACTGTTACTTTCCTCGGGACCCCGGCGTACAGTTAGTGACTTCTAGCCTCTTCCTTAACCGAATGGGGCCACCAATGCCAGCTGACGATAATGCAGCGCCACCATATAATCCACCTCAGTTTATTTTCTCGCCCGCCACTCTTTCACACACTAGCATACAACGAGAAAATATCAGCGCTTGCTGTGCTAAGTGTTGTTCCTTCAAATCGTCAGATAACTAGCTTTTCTAAACCAAGAAAAATATTCCACTCTCGAATTAGCCGGCCTTGCCTGTACTCCTTATTAAATCCACGAACTGACAGAGAGGGCTTCCTTGTTTTCGCGGTTTTCGGCTCCGGCGGGTAGTAAAAGGTCAAATTGCGTCAATTTGCAGATGCGAAAATTGCATATTGAAGTCATGGCTTGCTAATAGCCAGGTGTCTGTGAATACGGTGAAATAAATGATTTAATAAGTGTCATCTGTACTATTTGGGGTCTGTTCTCGTCGGCGACTGCAGTCGACTTTAGTCAAAAAGACTGCAGTCAAATTAACTCGACCTGGGGAATGTGTGAGTAAACGTCAAAGAGGTAAAAAGGGAAATGGACGCCAGACGAGAAACTTGTGCTTCGATTATTAATTATTCGTTTAAGCTTCCTCGTATCCTAAAAAACAAAAAAAACTCTGAAATTAAAAACTTTTATGAGATTTGTCACATTTTTAGCTTTTATCTGATTCATTAATCACCATAAAATTTTTATCGTCCATTTCCATTTTGAAAAACTTTCCTATTTCCCGCGCGAGCTAACTTACTTCCACCTCATGAGCACGAAGTTAAATCACTTAAGTCGACTGCAGTCAAATTGACTTGACGACGTGAGCGCAATTTGGTGTATATGAACACTCCCTAAAATGCCCCGTCCGCCTACACATACAATTAAAAGAGCCGTGTCCATGTACACTTCTCAGTACGACCAGAACGACATTTTCCGAGTCAAATTGACTAAAGTCGACTGCAGTCCGACGAGGGCATACTACAAGAGAAACTTCTTGAGCAGCTGTTCAATACACCCTTATTCGCCAGTGTGTAAAAAACAACAGTGAACCACTACATCCTTATTCACCAGTGTGTAAAAAACAACGTGCCTGGTTATTGAAAAATGTAAACATTTCTACTTAACATAAAACAATTATATTTCTCTTTGTCACACACATGCTCAATTTCCTTAAAGCTACATGCAAATCTTTCTTTCAAATATTATAATCATTTTTTTATTTTATTTTTTCAAATGATGTCCTATTCTCGTGGGTAATCTCTTTCTATCGATCAGCTGTTCAAGAAATTTCTCTTGTAGTATGCCCTCGTCGCTGCAGTCGACTGCAGTCGTCGACGTGAACACAGCCTTGGTGTTATTTTCAGCTCTGTGTCGTTATTTGTGATCAAAAGGTATTTTTCGACCAAATAATTTTCCATTAACCGGAAGCCATGGTGAGTCGTTTCCAAAATTACTCCATATTTTAAATTGAGCGCGGGAAACGCCGTATATTTTGAGAAGAGTTCCCTCATTTTCCGACTATTTTCTGATTGTCCGCTTCTGGTGCGTGGTGTTACAAATGTTTTCCGCAGATTGTGTGTTGCAGTTCCTTCGCAACGGACGATTTTATTCCTAGATAAGGGGTGATGTTTTTGCCTCTTTTTTTTTTTGCTGCAGTAAACTTAGTAGCTTCATAAATACTGTCCTGCTGTGGCAGATTGAGATGGAATTGAACGGAATGTCTTGACGATGCCTTCGGTGAATAGCCTTACGCGTGGAGTCTTGGATTAAATTCGTACAGGTTATGTTCCCATCTTATCATTTGCCGATATATCTGCAGTAAATCTATTTTCAGGTAACGTCAAGATGATTGCAGCAATCTGATCATGTCCGGTTGCATGTGCCAGCGTGAGCATGTAATAGGCTTTCCTGGACTTCCCTGTGCCGATGTTTACTGTTTTCAGAGGCACGAGATACCCCCTTCAGTTGTGGAAGCAGTTCGAGCTCTTGGATAATGAACAGCGAGCACCCATTTCGGATTTCAGAGAGAGACTTGAGCACCTCAGGTAGACCTTCCTCCAGACCAGTAAATCTGTCACTAATTGTTTCTTTTCTCTTCCGTATGTCTTTTGTCATCGTGAGAGGGTGTTGGTCGGAGAAGCCACAGCTACCTCAATTGTGGAATACTGAAAGTGGAGACAGATAGCTTTTAGGGTTTCACATATTTCTTAAGAGCATGCAGTGAGAGCTATAGTATGAAAATTGATTACTTAAGCTAGATAAGTTAGTAACACCTTAGGCTATTAATGTGTACAATAGGAAAATTGACAAAAAATATATTATCATTTAGAAAGGTCGTCTGCTGGTTTCGTTCTCTCTCTATTTCTGTGGAGGTCTACATATAATTTGGGTCTTGAGTTTATCAGGAACTGTCGTCTGTCGGTTGGGCTTGTTACTGTGCTTGCTCGAAGTAGCCCGAATCAACTTTAACACGTAGAATGAATTCCTTAGGATCAAGTATAATGATTTCATCATCGGTTTTGGAAAGCCTATGTTCAGGAAATGATTGAAATTGCTCACTGTTCCCGTATCCTTCAATATTCAAATCGCGATCGGTTACAACAGGATTTTTACATCGCCAAGCACTTCTAAGTCATCCGTAATAATTTTTCCTGTTTCTACGGTTGTGGTGCTGTAGTATGGATGGTGATGACCAAGATGACTTAACGTTGTGGTAGTGGTGTCCCTCTCGTTCTTTTAGCTCACGGTGTCTAACTCTTCTTTGCGGGGGGGGGGGGGGGGCTTGGAGTCGCGTGTTTTCGTCATGGCCTTCCTATGCAGCCTCTAGTGGCACGGCTTCATCGAGCATCCATTTCGAGTGGTATTACTAATATGGGCCTCGTCAGCTTCGTTAGGTACACATATGGTTACTGCTGGATGCTGCTACTTATATTCTATCTGTCACGATGAGGGGGATCATGGCTGCACACGCTCTCGTTCTCCCACCTTTTCTGGCCTTATATTTCGTGTCCTAAAATGAAAAGCAGACGGCATCGGGATCAAAGAGTAAAACCTTACGGGACAATCACAAACAAAACCTTCCCCCTGCTAATAGAAAATAGAACCGTCGCAATCCCACCCTCACTTCCTGGAAAATTTCACAAATTTTCCTGTATGGTAAAATATCATCTTTTCAGAGGGAAAAGAAGAAAAGTGCTAACCTAATCACAAATTGGTCTGACAGCCGTTATTCGAAGATATTTTGAATTGGTAGGATCCATTGCATCCCAGTTTCTTAGTATCTGTAAGATGGGGTGTATAAGCGACAACTCGCTCTTTTAACTCAACATTGGTATAGCAAATGCTCGCATCCGCAGTTTGCACAAACCAATTTTCCGCGAATGTCTTTGTCACTAGTGGCAGCAAGTCGCTTCGCTCAAAATTTATGTGATGCAATAACTTCGGAATTCTTGCATTGATTTTCGGTAAAATTCAAGTATGTATCAAACGAATTTATAAATAAACATTAAACTTCATACTTCTCAGACAACTAAAGACCACCAATATGTTCAAAAAAAGCATTAGGTACACTTGAACAGTCAAAGTGAGACACTCGATTTGCGTTTCGCTTTACTAGACATTTTTCCCTATTAGTCTCACTTTTCTTACTTTATTGGATAGTCATAAAACCCAAGGCGAAGTACGCTCTCATTCGCTGGTTTAGTTGTTTTTAATGTGAATGTAGCAGCACAATTGTCCATGCAAATCTTAGTAATACAATAGATAACAATTTGCAAATTTACCGAAGGCTAAATGAATTTAACTTGCTGAGTGTCAATAGTGCGACGAAATCTACCAATTTAACAACGGCGGCCAGTCCTCGAATTGATATTACAAGAATACTAGCAGGGGCTACTGCAAATGTACTGTAACAAAAACTTTTATCAAGTTTATGGCCGCCGATTTCCGCTCATTTGTTGAACATGCTAAAATTAACGTTGGTACTGTCCTGCCTGCACTTGCACGAAGTTTAATTTGTCCATTGTTTCTTGGGAGCCATCCGCCCATACACTAACCACTTAATCTTGCGGAAACTATCAACAATTTAAACCCCCGCATTCTGGAGTTTTTAACCTAAATTCAATAACTTCCCCGGTGCTATCCCCAGTTCGAAACGTACAATACCTAAGTCTATATCAAATTCAAATAAACCTTCATATACATTAACTCCCTCTAATTTTACACATACGACGTTTTGTCCTGACTGGAACAATCAATAAATAAAATTCCTCAGATTCATTTAAATTCCCTAATTTCTTGCTCAATTCGGTCACTACTACCTCAATAAGAAAATCGGCGGTTGGAACTGTGAAGAAGATTTCACCACCAAATAATGACACTTCGCCAAACAAAAGAGGTCAGAGATTTCCTATTAAGATTAAATAAAGTAACCGTAATTCACCTACTACATTAAACGATACAACCTTAAGAGTTCTTTTGAAGTGGCACCGACTAAAGAAAGACAATATCTACACAGGATCTCTAATTCAAAAGGGATTTCAGTGCAGTCCCTCAAACCAAATTCCTCCCAAAATAAAGTAAACGCAAATCTCACATAAGCATATGACTATAAAGACTTCGTATAAATTTTTAAGTTGTGAAACGCCGAAGACAAGTGTTAGCCTGTGAAAACTACTTCCAATATGCAGTTATGTGTCGAGTTTTCCTTAACGTAAGGCAAGTGACACGGAAGCTCGCGAAATGCTAGCGTCATAAGCTTGACTCGAGTTCATCGTGCCTATCACAATATCGCTTTAACTCCTTCACATTCCACACCCCTTGGCCTTTCCCCGATCCGTCCACTAGGAAATAGATCCACGGAGAAACCCTCTTTGCTATTTTGAAGTGCCCAACGTATTTTGGGGCCAACTTAGCCGCGTAATGCTTGGCTGCATCGGACAGCACGAAATTCCTCCTCCGCCTTATGTAAATCCGTAACTTTTCTATTTCGTCGACATTCCTGTAAATCGCTCCACTCCGCTCTGCTGTAAAGCCCTCCTTTGGTATTTCGGCATTAGTACCTCGCAAAACCATCTCTCGCCCAAAATTTGCCATGTATGGTGTAATACCAAACACCTCATCCTACGCGGATCTAATGGCACATGCTACTTTTGCCAAATTCTTATCCCATTCCTTATGATTTTCTGACACGTATGCTCTCAATGTCGTTTTAATAATCTGATTCACGCGTTCCGCAGGGTTTGCCTGTGGTTGGTAATAGGCTGTGTTAGAAATTGTTGTACCATACGAGGCCGCTAACTCAGCAATACGGAACTGTGGTCCATTATCATTAACGATAAGCTTGGGGACTCCAAATACGAGAAAGACTTTTTCCTCCAGTTCACGACATAGTATTGTAGCTGTAGCTGACCGAAGGGGAATTAGAATCGGAAATTTAGTAAAGTAGTCAACTATCGTCAGTATATAAACGAAGTCACGTGAAGAGCGAGGAAGGAGACCAATTAAGTCCACGAAAATCATTTCCCAATGTTGGGTAATCGCTTTCCGTTTCATCATAAAGCCGGCCCGTTTCATATTTTCGGGCTTTATGGATTGGCACACCTTGCAGTTTTTTACGTAGTAATATTTTCGAAATAGGCGACCATATGTCTTGTAAATACCCATATGCCCTGCATCATCGTGGTTTTCGCACAGCAACACCGGTCGTTTTCCCTTTAGGACTACTACTTTCCACTCTGACTCTGCTTCGAGATTAGGAAACTTGCTTTTGATATGCTTGAAAGGTGTGCACCCATCATACCTCCAGTTGGGATAAGCCAGCGGGGTTTGTTTAACACGATCTAGCATTCTGACCTACCATTTGTCCATCGTTCTTTCCGAGATGGTGGCTATAGGCACTGATCGTGATCGCATATCCGGGCAATATGCTCCTTCCCCTTTCGATGTACAATTTCAAAATCGAATTGTTGTAATCCAACTGCCCATCGGCCTAGTCTCCCACACGGATCCTTTAAGTTATTAAACCAGACAAGGGAGTAATGATCCGTCACCACAACGAAAGGAATCCCTTCTATGTAAGGCCGGAGCTTAGTAGAGAACTTCCTTTCAGATTTCGTCAGTGACCTGCTTAGATAACATATCACTTTCTAGCCATCTGGGTGTTTTTGTGTGAGCACGGCCTCTAATACGAAGTCTGACGCGTCGGTTTGGATCACGAAGTGTAAGTCATTGTTCGCCCTCAGGAACGCATTTTCGCAGTCCTCACTCCATATAAACCTGCTGTTCTTTTTCAACAAGGCTATAATCGGGTTAGCTAGGGTCGCGAAATCTGGAATGAATCGCCTATACCACGATATCATTCCTAAAAATCTTCGTTCTTCGTTTACGTGCGATGGTGTCGGTATATTTCAAATACTCTGTACCTTATCAGGATCTACGTGCAGTCCATCCTTATCCACGATCTGCATCCAGCACGGTATCTATGAATCGTTGCCAAGTGGCCAGTGCATTATGTCATCCAAACGGCATTCGCTTGAATTGATACAATCCTCCCCCAGGGACTGTAAATGCTGTGAAGGGTCGCGACATTTCTTCCACCGGAATCTGCCAATACGCGGACTTAGTATCCAGAGAGGATAGGTATTTTGCTTCCCTAAATTTATCTAGGGTCGCCGAGACATAGGGAAGTGGGTATGCATCGCGCTCGGTTACCTTGCTTAGTTTGCGATAGTCTACATAAAATCTAAATTTGCCATCCTTCTTCTTTATCAAGACGACCGGAGATGACCATGGACTTTTAGATGGCTCGATAACACCTTCTTTGAGCATCTCATCCAACTCTCTGCGATGTGTACCTGAATGGCTGGAGGTACCGGATAGTACCGCCGTTTTATAGGCTCAGCGCTAGTCTTAATCTTGTGTTGAACTAAGTGTGTACACCCGATACCCTCCGGCATTCGATCAAAAACCACTTCAATTAATTCCACCAACAAGTCAGCCTGTCCATTAGTAAGATCCCCTTTCTCCACTAAAGATTGTAACACATCCACTTTGGGGTTACTAGAAAAATGCCATTCGTTGTCACTTAGGTTCGGCACAATACCCATTCTTGCCCAGAAATCCGCCCACAATATGAGCGTGTGTGGCAACGATGGTATTACCAAGATATTTAACAAGCAAACCCTACATTGAACCTCAATCGGAACAGCAAGCGAGCCTAAAACGTCAACACCATTTCCATTTGCTAACGTTACTACATTACTTCCACCTTATTTAAGGTGCAGCCCATTCCACTTAATGTTTCCCAGCCCGGCATCCCAATAATAGTCCTGGAAGCTCTTGAGTCTAATAAACCTGTCATCTCTAATTCATATATCGAGACTTTTAAATATGGTCGTATGGCGCCTACCCTATGATCTATTATGAAATTCAAAATCACTTCTGCGTCGCAGTCCCTAATACTCTTGTCCTATGCACTTCCTCACATCTATATTTCGGTTCTCTATTTGGAGCTCTCTCGCTCCTTATACGCAGACTACGGCTATTGTTTCGAGCCTTAGCCTTCTCAATATCATTACTTGCAGCAAAAGCTTTTATGCCTACCTTAGAAAAATCCCCAATTTAATTTGGTGTACTAAATCTGTTAATGCCGAAGAATAGATTTGCAAGCAATCAAATTACTTATACTTGTATGTATAGAATCATAAAATTAAATTAAAATCACAAGAAAATCAATTATCATCAAAATTGTCACAGGTAAAGTGTAAAGAGCTCAAGTTCATGAACGCAATTCTTGAGAATCATATTACATGCATTGCTCGAGAAAGCGACGCTTGAAAAGAGTTCAGCGCACTTTATGCTGAATTGCATTTTTGCTTTAATATTAATGTAACAAGTGAGCAAGAATTAATTTGCACAGATATTGATTTGCATGTTAAAAATATTTTTATTATAAATTTGAGATTCTACTTAGAATAAATGCAGTTATAATTTTCGAATGAAAAAGGTCGTTTTGGTTTCGTTTATCGTCTACATTCAGAGCATAGTTTTCCCTTAAGCACTTCACATTTAACATTGTGTACTTGTTTTGTACTTGGACACACATCTCAACCGTGCACTTGTTTTGTACTTGGGCACATACTACTTATAACTGCATTGGTTCTGTACCAAAGTAAGAAAAGCGGCCAATAAAGGAACTTGTCGCTCTATAAACAAAATCCGTGGCTATCTTTTATGTTTAACTTACTACTACTACTTAAACTAGGCTTCCTATTTACTGAATCCAGAGTTTTATGTTCCCTGCTATGCGCTAAACTATTTCTCATAATGTGAGCAGCTTTCGTGCCGACTGAAGAACTCACGGACCTGCTCGCTCCTGAGAAGACGTTTAGGTTCCTCCGTATTATTGTCAATTGTTGGGTTTCAGTTAGCGGAGTGAATAGCCGACCAAATAAACTAATCATGACGGCCACGTACAACCCAATTGACACCTCTTTTCACTGAGTTCTATGCCGTATTTCCTCTAACAGACGATCATCATAGTCGGTGGGTAAAAACTCAAGTTTGAGCTCCCTCACCAAAGAATTCCACATACGAACCCTCTTTCGTATGGCTCTAAACCAAGAGCTTTTCCTGAGAAAATATCTACAGCCCACCTCAACAGCTGGGCCTTACTTACTCCTCTCGCCTCACTCAATTCTTCAACACGCTCTAGGAAAGAATTCAATGAGAAGCTCCCCTTTTCCGCTGAGAACTTAACATCCCACTTAGCAATGTTTATCATGCTGACTGTCGTATTAGGTATTGGCCCGACTGCCCCTACTTTAAAATTGCAGTCACCATCCGTAGCGGGAAGGTCTTCTCCCTCCGGGTTAGGCTCTAGACTTTCAGTTCTTGTAGAGCCTTCTTCGTCGCTGGGCTGATCATTGTCTTCTATACCATCAACTTCATCTAACTTTGACAACAGCAGCAGTAGCTTACTTTTCAAGCTTTGCCTCTCTGCCTCCTCAGCTTCTTCCTCCGTCCGAGATCTATCCAAACGAGATATTGACCACTCAATTTTTGTAAATATTTTCAGATATTCGGGGGACTTCCCCTTTTCCGAAACCGCAGATATAAATTTTTTTAACTCAGCTATTTTCGCAGTTATAACCTCTTTGTGTTGACTAAATATGAAAGGGTATATTGGATGAGAGAACTCCGGCGCTCCATCTTCTTTGCTGCCCGTAGAGCCTTCCTCATGGCATCTACCGTATCCGTAGGCAGTCCCCTAACCTGTATTTCGTACTGTAACTCGTCCTGTGCTAGTCGATTAACTTCCATCTCCACAACCCAACTTCGCTGAATGAATAGGATAACCAGACAATCGACAGAGAAAAACGTATCACTCCGGTATTATTCACGGCCGTAAACAAACAAAAATCACGTTCGTAGTACTCACTACTTCTTATTTCTAAACAATATCAGAGAACTAATATTTCGGCACACTGGCATTAGCACGATGTGCAACATATATGTTGTTTACAACTTCAGAATGCGTACTCCGCTATAAGGAGTAATTATGTCTTCATAAAGCTTCACTCGACTATTCGATTTAATCTCCGGAATGCTTGAACATTGTACGTAATACAAGCTGTTTCACAAAAATGATACGAAATTGAATTTGAGGATTGCGTGCCCACCAGCATTGCTGAAAATGAAAATCCCTTGCTCATAGAATGCACTGCAAAAATTCAATTGTGAGCAAGCAGCGATTAAGCGCTCTTATCTAAAACAAGTAAATCGTTATTGAATAATAATAAGAACCCTTCCACTTGTGGGTGAAACTACAGGTGCGATATGCAATGAAGCGGACATAACCTCAGAAAAATAAAAAAATTGATGTAGGTATATAAGCACATTACATACAACAGATTTCTAAGACAACAGATTTTCTGAAAAAAGACTAATCTTCAATTTAACCTGAAAATTTATTTATGCCAATGTTCACATTTGTCTTTAGCGTAAGATTTTCAACGCTTGCCACCAGAATTGTACGAGCCCCACGCTGGGCGCCAAATTGTCACTCTTCTTTCTGCTTCCAATAGAGTTGTCCTGAGCACCCTTCGTGACAAGTAGAAGGCGAT
>OZ005740.1:66871431-67080086 GCA_963930735.1 Dioctria linearis
GGGCCTCGTCAGCTGCGTTAGGTACACATAAGGTTACTGCTGGATGTTGCTACTTATATTCTCTCTGTCGTGATGAGGGGGCTCATGGCTGCACACGCTCCCGTTCTCCCACTCTGTCGGGCCTTATATTTCGTGTCCTAAAATGAAAAGTAGACGGCATCGGGATCAAAGAGTAAAACCTTTCGGACAATCACAAACAAAACCTTCCCACTGCTAATAGAAAATAAAACCGTAACACATTTTTTCAGGCAAAGGATCACTGAAACCTATCGAACATGATTCTGTCATATTCCTTGTATTCTTTACGCACATTTTATATACAGGAAACTGTTAAACGTCATAAATATTCTTTATTGACGTATAGAAACAAATTCCTTCTTAAACTGTATGCAAATTACCCAAATAAAATCTCCTGATTCATTTAGCTCAAAAATTTCACAAATAGTCGCGACAGAACACTTTGAATGACCAGAATGGCAATTGTACTACAATATGTATTTGTGTCACGGAGAAAATATCCAGTGCAAAGGAGGAGATTTTCTTGCAAACCTATAGTGTTACACTTCTTCTATAAAATTTGTGTCATCGAACATTTTCAGTGCTGTACTGCTAGAAAAGTACAACCTTGGTGTTGCACTAAAGTCCGATCGAAATCCCGAGAAGTTTCTCATTCCGTTTGTAATGCATAGAAATAATACAGCAAAATGGATTGAACACATACGCATAATATTAAAAGATATTTTAATTTTTGCATGTCCGACTATCTGACCGTCTGTGTGTCCGCATGTCCGTCCGCATAATTATTCGAGAGCCCGTTCAATTAGAATGCTGAAAAAACATGCGCTTTTAAAAAACGAGTTAATTTAAGCTCGGAAATGGGACAAATCGGGCAACACAACACACTGCTCGAGAACGCATTGACATAGAGAGCTGATATTTAGGACACGAAGTTTTCATAAAAATTGAATATATAAATTCGAAAATGTATTAAGTCGGGCAACCTCTTCTTGGTGTTACCATACAGAACTTTCGGTTTTCTCTTCATTTAACTTTTACTTTCTTCTAGGGCATAATATTATTGGTCTTAAGTTTTTCTCTTGTTTCCTAGAAATTTACTGGAAATTTTTTGTTTAGAATTTTTATGCATTTTTACTATAGGGTATACTAAGTTTTTCATTCCGCTTGTAACGCATAGAAATATTAATAGTAGAACGAAATGGATGGAAGACCCACGTATAATATTAAAAGTTCTTTCGATTTTTGTATGTGCGTTACTCCGCCTGTCTGTCCGTCCTTACACGCATTCACTCAGAACGCTGAAATTCTGCACATGGACTTTTTTTTTAAAATATAAGTTTGAGTTCGAAAATGGGACAAATCAGGCAACTTCTGCGTATGGTGGTTATACCAAAATGTCGATTTTTCACTATATATTTAGCCAGCCACTGCCTAAAAATGCGTCTAGATAGAGAATTGAAATTGGCATAGAAATAGTATATCAAATTTAAGAAATAGACCACATCGGGCAACCCCTTCTTGGTGTTGTCATACAAAAATTGAGAATTCTTAGATGTACTATGGAAATGATCAATCCTAGACGTTTTTATGGGACCGAAAAGTTCATCAGAACATGAAATCTTATTGCATAGGTTAAATCAATTTACCTCTCCGACGAACCGTTCTAGAACTATATTCGAAAAACCACTTCAAAAACCAAACTTGCACAGATGAGTCACCATACGAAATTACATTACGGGCATTCATCTGGGGTATCATAAAAATTCGTCTTGGACAAATGCTAGCTTTTTTACTTGTTGTTTTAGAAATTTACAGAAAATGTTTCGGGTAAACTTTTATTTACTATTGGTAGACAGGAGTTACTTGCAGATCTATCTACTCTCATAAAAACAAGTGAAAAAGCTACACGAACGGCACAACCTTATTCGAACCCAATTGGGTTGCAACAAGATTGTGTCGGTCGTGTAAATGAAGATTTAACGAGGGTTTGTGACTGGTCGATAGCTAATAAACTACTACTGAATCCTAGTAAGTCTATGTGTATGCCGATCTATGGAAACAACCGTAAATCGTCAGGGCTACCACGGGTTATTTTAAACAACTTTGCCTTGCCCTTCTCTAGCTCTGTAAAAAATTTAGGTGTAGTACAGAACACAAAATTTTCTTGCTGCAGTCATGTTACCAATATCTTAGGCAAAGTATGTGGCTCCGTAAGGCATTTGAAAGTCAGTGGTAATTTATTATCAACCGATTTGCGACTGAAGCTGGTACGTAGTTTGATTCTTCCCCACTTTATGTATAGTACAATATTATTACCCACGTTAGACTCACGCTGCCGTCGTAAATTGGCTGTTGCATTTAATGACTATACTAGATGTATTTGTAATTTAACACGCACCGCCCACATCTCAATGCAAGTTAATTCAGCCCTTGGACACTCTCTTGATATCCATCTTGCTCATCGTGACTTGTATTTTCTTCATAAACTAATTCATAAAAAAGACCACAATATCTTTACAACAAGCTGCAATTCTTACACTCTCAAAGATGTTTAAGTATTCTTCTGAGATGCTGCCATTCTTGTTTCGGGGAGCACCCTTATTTTGTCAAAACTACACGTAAGTGGAATAGTTTACCCTCTAATATTCGTAGCGCGAACTCAGGCGGAGATTTTCTTGAATTGTTAAGCTCTCTGGAGCTTTATTAGGTATATTTCCTGGCTGTTCTTAATCTTAATTTTAATCTTAATATTAATCTTTCTTTAGTAAATTTCTTTCTTTGTATTTTTCAAGAATCCGTTTGATTTTTTTCCAATTTTTTTTAATTTAGTACTGAATAGCGCACGTTGACTGAAGCTTAATCGTTGTGATGAATTTCTGCTACTCCGCACATGAATTTCACACTTTGTACTTTGAAAAGCACCTATCTCCAATACTTATTGATGTTTATTACTAGCAGCACCTAGCTTCAACAGTATTGATCTTTTTGTAATATTGACAAACCATCTCTTTACAGAATTAAAGATTTCAGAAAATATTATTATAACAAATTTATTGTCACGATGCGTTCTCTACAACAGTTTACACGAGAATACCAAACAAAACAAAAGTATATCGAGAACAACAAATATTTTCTTGCAATACAAGTGCAATACTTTTCAAAGGCAACTATGCTGTATACTTTACAAACTAATTTTAACATCTAACTTGACAAATAGGTAATTTATAAATTTCATTTATAGCTAGTTTGAATATGCCGGAAGGGCTCATGATAGTAACCACTCGAACAAGCTCATCTTTTCCTGGATGAACCTCGAGAATTCTCCCTAGGAGCCATTTGCACGGGGGAATGTTTTCGTCACCAATCAGCACAAGTTCACCGGGTTTCAATGAGCTTTGTTCCTTTCTCCATTTGGGTCGGGTTTGTAATGTGGTTAGATATTCGTTCCTCCACCGTTTCCAAAATCCCTGAATCATAGATTGGATGTGCTGCCACCTGCCTAATCTCGATATTTTGGTATCAGAAAAATTTCGTTCAGGAAGTGCTGTTACCGGCTCTCCAATTAAGAAGTGCGAACGAGTTAGAGCGTCGAAGTCATCAGAGTCTGAAGAAAGAGGACTACAAGGACGAGAATTCAGGATAGCCTCGATTTGGGTGAGCAGTGTTGCAAACTCTTCAAATGACAGCATCGTTTCAGCTATCACTCCGCGTAAGTGCCACTTTGCCAATTTAACTGCTGCCTCCCAGATGCCACCAAAATAGGGTGAAACTGGTGGAATTGAGTTCCACTGTATACGATTCGGAGAAAGAAAACTTGAGATTGGTGTGTTTTTATTAACAGATAAAGCAAGATTGTGCATGTCTGTGATTTAGCCTTTACTCCCAACAAAGTTAGTAGCATTGTCACAAAAAATGTTACCAGGAATGCCACGCCGAGCTACAAAACGTCTGAAATTAGCTATAAATGCTTCAGCAGTTAGATCAGTCACTGCTTCTAAGTGAACAGTTCTTGTAGCCAAGCAGATGAAAACAGCGAAGTATCCCTTCATTGGTCTCACTCCTCTGCTTACTCGAGTACAAAATTTCATAGGACCGCCATAGTCTATTCCAACATTAAAAAGGGACGAGCAATCTGCACTCTAGCCTATGGAAGATGAGCCATCAGTTGTGAACCGCCACCAGTTGCGAACCGCGAGTAGCTCTCTGACGAAAACAAATGATTCATTGTCGGCTGACGTTCTTGAGCAAATCACGCATGCCTAGTGTCCCATGAGCGACGAAGAACGAGGGTGTAAATGGATGTTATGAAATTCAGTTATTAGTGCGAGGCTAAGAGGATGACGTTTTGGTAAAATTATGGGGTGCTTTGTTTCGACGTCGAAATCTGTGTTATATAGCCTTCCACTCACTCGAATAACTCCATCAATGTCAAAAAGGACATAATGATGACAGGGGCTTTTTGTTGACACCGCACGTTTTCACCTCAGGTCTTTCATTTCTGCAGGAAATGATGTTTGTTGTACTATTCGTCAACATAAAGTTTCAGCTTGGCTGAGCTCCAATGCCGTAAAATCTTGCACATCTCTTGCGGATCGCTGACATTTTAAATTGTGTTTGAAACGCACGCAATATCCCAGAATTCTTAAGATTTTTTAAAGCTAAGAAAATTTAATTTGCTCAATATATTTATTTAATATTGTTTTTCTAATTAAAAGGAAATTTTTGTATTACTACCCTAACCTGTAGATCTGTATTTAAAAAGATTTATAATCTTTATACAGTTGACCAAAATAAAGTATTATTGTAATTATTACTGCTATTGAATTGGTCTAAGACCAATTCTTAAGATACCCTAGTAGATGACTGCCCGTATGTTTCGTATGGTTACCTAGCTGTGCAAATTTGATTTTTGAGGTGGTTTTCGCATGTATTTCTAGAACGGCTCGTCGGACAGAGAAAATGATTATATCAAAATTTATAGGATTTCATATTCTGAAGAACTTTTCGGTACATTAAAACTGTCGTCTCCACGGTATACCTAAAAATCGTAAATTTTTGTATGGCAACACCAAAAAGGGGTTGCCCGATTTAGTCCATTTTTGAAATTATATTTACAATTTTTATGAAAACACCACCATGTATCAGCTCTCGATGTTGACGCGCTCTCAGGTAGTGTCCAAATATGTAGTGAAAAACGAAATTTTTGTATGGCAACCCTACGAAGGAGTTACCCGATTTGT
Organism: Dioctria linearis; assembly: GCA_963930735.1. NCBI lineage: Eukaryota > Metazoa > Arthropoda > Insecta > Diptera > Asilidae > Dioctria > Dioctria linearis. Next base: position 66,876,690 of record OZ005740.1, read on the forward strand.
CCCATTTTCAAACTCAATTTTACTTTTTTCTCAAAGGGCATAGGCAAAATTTCAGATCTCTAGGTAGACGCGCTCTCGAGATGGACAAACGGACAGCTGGACAGACGGAGAGATGGAAAGACGGACAGACGGATGGATGGACAGACGGACAGACGGATGGATGGACAGACGGATGGATGGACAGACGGACGGACATACAAAAATCAAAATAACTTTTAACTTTATGCATGGGTCTTCAATATATTTTGCTCTACCATCTTATTTCTAGGTGATACAAAGGGAATGAAAAAACTTAGTTTACCCTTTAGATTTCAGTTAGGATTTAATTAGCGGCCCAATAGTGCATACAAATTGTAAAAGAAAAAATATCCAGTAAATGACTCAGAAAAAATGTATGGCTTCCGTAGTCCGCAGGTCGAGTCATCGTTGATTTTGTGTTGTAGCAATACAATTTTTTTCATTTCTTCTTGAATAACTACTGCATAACATCATTATCGCCCATAGGCGATGGATATATAATTTGTCTGCGAAAATAGCATGTAGAACAAATTTATGGAAATTATGGTGTTTGAACGACATCCAAGCTACTCTAATATGAAAAACCTCTGCATAAAGTCATGACAAGAGATACGTAATGGTGTTCGCTAAGCGGTTCACCATGCTTGCAATCAATTCTTGCTTCATGGACTCCGAGTTGTATACATCCAAGACTCCACTCCATATTGAAACTTCACTCCATCCTAAGACTACACGTTTTTTCCAAAGCTTTGTACATGGTCAAAAGGCATGTTAGTACTCCGCTTAAAATTCCTATTTTAAATTGTGCCTCTGTGAATAGCTGAATATTTATTTTTACTACCGTTTTTGCTTTACTTCGATTAAATAACAGTTCGTGCATTTAGCAGTTCTGATTTCTGTGAAGAATTCTGTGCGTCTTATTGCATTTTGTAGTTATACATACGCTTTGTACTATCGGAATTAATTTGCAAACCCTTCATCGGGAATCGGCAAATACCATGAATGTGTGTCTCTAAGTATTCAAGATCCTTTAGAAGAGAGTTGACTAGAAGGCACCCTATAAAACGTGTAATTAGTTATCCTTGCCAACAAGTAGTCCAAGCCGATCACCATTATGAACTAGTTTACCCACTTTCTACTTCTAAAACAGTAGGCTTTGGGAGGTCTTAGATGAGAGAGGCTATGTCTGGAGCTTGCATGAGTGTTTTTCTGTTTTAAGTGCAAGCGTTCTTCCATATTAGCAAAATTCAGTAAGAAATTAGTGGGTAGTGTATGAAGAAGTTGCTTAGTTGTCCTACACAAATTTCGTTTTGGACTAAATGTACATATATTTAGCCAATGATTGGCAGGTCATTGACATAAGTTTTTAAACTTCACTTTTGTAAATATTGTAGAACTATAGGTTTTCGGAAAATAGCTATCTTCGGGCAACTACTTCTTAAGAAAAAAAAAACAAAAATTCTAATTTTGAACGAATTTGAATGATTGTAGTTATTGTATTACACTCGGAATTTAATACTGAACTAAATCAGGGAATCACTTTTTAGGGTTGCCATGAGTGCATTGAAATTTTTTACAGACTACTGAGATTTCTGTCTCCCTCACTACGTGAAACATCTGCGTGGATACACGTATTTATTCTTACTTTTCAAGTCCGAAAAACTGTTATCTAACATGAAAAATACCCCTCATCTTAATCAAAAGTCTCAATGAAAACACAAAACTCCTTGATGTACATTTTAACCATATCTCATTAGGACTACGAATAAATTCCGTTCAAATATTATACAGCATAAATCAATTCATTGAGCTGATTTAATTCTTTTTCCAGAGCCTTTTTATTAAATTCAAATTACTACCCTCATCGAATGGAATCGAGAAAAAAATGAATTGAAATAAGGGTTGTGGTTAATTTGTTAAATCACTCGAGAGAATGACGCAAAACAGAAGTTGCATCTCTGATGCTTAGCAACAAAAGTTGATAATGTAATCATGTTCACGATTCAATGCGATTCCCTCTCATATGCAAATTTCGTTCGAATTCATTACGGCTGGGATTGTAATTTACCATACGCTTCAATTAAGTTTAATTGAAAATTGATAGCTTGAAATGGTGAAAAGCTTTTGATTCACTTTTAAATTATTGCGGCAAAATCCTACTCAATTTGTAAATTATAGTTGAACAGAAATTTAAAGGTGGTAACAGAATGACGAAGGTTTTTATCGACGACGAAAATAGCGAGGATTATACTTGAAGATAATTTGAAATAATAAAGGAATAGAACAAATAAAAAAATCGATTCCATTGTTTTCTATTGAATTTTCCATTAAATTCATCTTGTGTACAAGGGGCGGACAAGGATTATAAAATCGGTCCACTTATTTTGAAATTTACCAACCCTCTGTACTGAATAGACAATAAATACGCACTTATTTACTTATACCGCAATGAAATATTTATCATATTATAAATTTTTAGCCATGAAGTTTGACGAAAGAAACGCTGGCCGATATTTAACAAGGTTTCCCGTACCAATAGCTAGCTCCTTTCACTAACATCACATCCAGTTGAGGGAAAAAATGCTGCTTAGAGTTTATCCACCGTTTACCTTGCAAAAGGATAATGAATATTCCACTATGTAGTTAAACCTATGAGAACTCAATAAATTAAAGATAGTAAAAATAATCGCGTACAATTTAAATATGATGTAAATCTTTAATACGACTTTTTTGCGAATTTAACCACTATGGCAAAAAGACTATTTGTGACCAGATGATTCCTCCCAGTAAGGGAAGTAAAATATTGCATGTGTGCGGCTTGTGAGGAAAGCGGACGGAGGCCGTCAGGTGTGGCCTTGCTGAATTACATGCTGAATAGAAAATCGAAAATAAGTATGTACCCTGAATTTGGGAATTCCCTTAACCGCTTTAAAAAGAAGGAATATCTCCAAGCTCCTGCTTCCTTCTAAGTGATTAATAAACTAGGTTATAACTTACTGCATGCGTTCATTCTATGTATATGAATCAAATTATAATAAATAAAATTTAATGAAAAATAGCGATTTACGGAAACAAATTTTTGAAAATAGTTAAATATTGGATGGTAGGCATTTATAAAAAGTTTTTTAAAACACGGTGTTCATCGGGGTGCGTTCAATATTCAAATTTCAACAGCTATTTTGTGTTCAATATTTCTCAAAAAAGCAGTTTTCTGCTAAGGCACAGCTGTTTTTTTAGAGTTCTCGAAGGCAGGATGGCTATAGCCAGGGAATATTGGTGTTGAAACCAACATTAAATAGCCACTTGAAAGTAACATCATTTAAAAGATTCTAATTTCAAGTTTTTCTAATTATTGAAAATAAATTGGGAACGAAACTATGTATACATACCAACAAGCACATAGATAAAGCAGTTTGTAGTAGAGATAACAATCGACACATTATGGCTACATTCTACATAAACCAATCTGATAACATTCCGCAAATCAAATGTAATTAGATCAAGTCATCTGTACAGTTAAATGTATCTTCTAAAATAAATAGCAAATTAGCAATATTGTAATAGGTATCTTATTGTATAATTTTAATCGTAATAACTTTAGCTGGGCAAAATCAGGAACGGCAACAAAAATACTCCAAATTCCAGTTTCTTTGCACAGCTGCTAGGGTCAATGTACTCTTCTGACCTATGCACAGCTGCTAAGGTCAACAGATTTTTCTGTTGCTACCTACGCACAGCTGCTAAGGTCAACGTACTTTAGTTGCTACTTGCAATGTAAAATAATTTGTTGGTGCCGTGCGGAATTTAGAGGCAATATAAGTCGCAACCCAACTTGAATCTCTGTCTTTTCGCATCCAGCTCTCATAGATTGCGCATAATTTGGAATCGACTTATCTAGAAGTAACAACATTGAATTATTAACAAATTTGCTTTATCTAGGGTAACGGCTGAGATAAAGATATTTATTCTGGGTCTCGTCTGGAATAGATTTTACTAATTCAATAACGTTATCTTGGGTAACGACTGAGATAAAAGTATTTATTCTGGGTTTTGACTGAAATAAAATTTACTAACATAACAACTTTATCTTGCGTACCGACTGAGATAAAGATATTTATTCTGGGTCTCGACTGGAATAAATTTTGTTAACATAATCACTTTATCTTGGGTCTCGATCTAGATAAAGATAGTCATTCTGGGTAGCGACTAGAATAACACTTACTAATCTCAGACCTTTATCTTGGGTCTTGACTGCGATAAACGTATTTATTCTGGATACCGACTAGAATAAATACTACTAATACAACTCTGCTTTGGGTCTGAATTAAAGTATCTTGTTCCGGGGAACGACTAGAACAAGAATTCTACTAATCAAATCACAACTTTTCTTTGGGTCTCGACTTAAGTAAAGTATCTTATTCCGGGGAACGACTAGAACAAGATCATTACTAACACACAAACTTTATTTTGGGTTTCGACTGAAACAAAGTATCTTGTTCCGGGGCACGACTAGAACAAGATAATCACTAACTGTCTATTTACCAACGCCACTCAGTCGATTCCACATTTTAGATTGGTGAGTACATTTTTGAGTAATCATTTAATACATATCTAATCTTATTGAGTATTTATATATATAATATGTTGGTGCCATTAAAAAGTGAATTCTCTTTGAAGTTATCATAAGTTGTTTTTATTTAAGTTGATACATAAGTGAGCTTTTTGTTTATTAAGAGACATAATCGACATTATAAGTATCTTAAGTTTATGTTCGTGAATGTGCAATCTCTGAACTATATTTCCCTTTGAATTTGGAATAGTGTATTAACTGTGACGTATTGTGAAATAAACCACTAACTTTATGTATTCATTGGCGTTATCCATTACAGCCCCATCCTTACTTATATTTTTCTTGAGTGTTCTCATTGGGTAGAACAATTGGTAAAAGTTGTTACATAGCAAATCATCCCCAGCTGAAGAAAATTGATACCCTAAAATATAAATAAAACTATAATTAGCGAGGATATAGTTATAAGAACAAGGGCCACTTATGTTCATGTGTGTCGTCGTCTTTGCATGTATTTCGTCCTCTGCATGAGTATCGTCATGTCCCTCAGCATCCTTTTAGCATAATTCTGAAAGCAATTTGAATATTTCAGATTAAACTCCAAAGAGGGTAGTGAATCACCTGTGTTTGTACTGGGGAGGATCGCTCAGATCCACGAACAATATCTTTGTCACTCTGTTCGTAAACTGAGCCTCTACGCCTTTATTCAGGCTTTGTTGGTATTGTTGGATTACTGTCAGACATGGCCTGCAATAGGAAAATTGGAAAGTTGTAAAATGGATTCACAACTTATATCAATACTCATTGGATTTATCGTGAGCTTATTTATTTCATTTATGTTGGATCATTCTTGAAATCCTGAGATTCATAATACGTTCCTGAAAATTGATTTAAATGTTTAGATTAGATGATCAGCTAGAAAATGAATTTATTAATAGATTAGATAGATGTAGATGTTATTACATAGATAATTAGTAAACAAGATTGCGAGATCTGTGCTCAGGCTAAAGGGGGTTGCCGGTTGTCAAAGGATAACTCAACTTCAATTCAAATATAAAATTCTTTATTTCATATATTGCTTAGAACTATTATCACAAAATTCTATTCTTACAACTAACCTAGCTTACTACTATATTTCAAAGAATTCAATGCTTATATTAAAATAACTCAAAAAAAATTCAATAAAATAAAAAAATAAATGCTGACAAAGAGTTCTGTTCCCCTTATTTCTGAAAAAAAAGTAAATCCACTATTAATAAAACAAAAGTTCTATGCTACACGTGTACGCACGGTAGCTGTGCTAAACTAATTACAATTTGGCAGAAGTAAATTTCTGCAGCAAGAATAGCTTCTAAATTCCTACTCAGGTGGAAGATGAAAAATAAGCAGAAGTAAATTTCTGCAGTAGGAGTAAATTTCTACTTAGGTGGACGATGGAAAAATGGCAGAATTAAATTTCTGCAGTATTAGTAAATTCCTACTTGAATGGAAGCAAATTGGATATTGGATAATTCTGATGTGTTCAGATCAAATAACTGAACTGGTAATGAATTATTCTGCTGCAGGTCGTCACCTTTTTATAGCCGCCGCGACCCGCTACGTTTCGGCTTCATGATGGATTGCCTTGGCAACGCTCGTTCTCAAAATTGTTAAACCTTGACGGCGGCGTCCCAGTGACGTCATAGTGGAACCATTAAAATTGCAGTGCAGCGAAGGCGAGAACATCTGGTGTGATGTGTTGACATTATGACATGTCAATTTGTAATTATACAGCAGTAGGTAGGAAATGGTAAGTTTGCAATATTTATGTATTTTTTATTAGAATAAATAATGGTTTTACATTTTTCAGGACATATTTATAATTGGAAGAAGGTTAGGACGACGTTGGATTGAAGGGAGCAAGTTTCCTAGCATCAGATAAGTACTTCTTGTTTCAATAATTTTAAAGATAAAATTCTTTGTGTTCCTTTTGGACTTACTTTCTAGGAACATAATCTGGGGAGGAAGTTGCATCGAAGGATTCTATATGTGGACTGAACAAAGATAAATTAATGAAGTAGGTACCTTTTTCAAGATGATGTACGGCGAGCATTGAAATCGGCAATGTGCAACCAGTATTCTAAAAATAAAAGTAAAATCAGTAAGAAAATGCAGTACTTATCGCGAATCAATTGGAATGTAAAATTAGATACAATTCTTACATCCTCTCGCCAACGGAATCGATAGCCTAAAACTGAACGAAGAAATTAGATATTTACATCATATTCGTACTTACCTGTGACGTCAGCTATCGACATGAGTTATTCGCAGCCCAAAGCGTAACTTTCCAACATATTAACCAGCCAACAAAACTTAAAACAAAATAGATTCTCGTCCATCAAAAGAAGAAAAAGTTAAAACGCAAATTCGAAAAGTTCACGAACAACAAATATAATTTCCATATAATATCAAACAAATTAATTTTCAAATTCAGATCAATTACCGCCATATTTTTCACCAATTCAAAAATTCCTATACAAAATACGAGGAAACAGATCGGAAGGTGCAATAACGGGCGATTCGAGAGGGCAAGGCTTTGGTATGTGAAGCAGACAACTCTATTCAAGTCGAGAAGTAAGTGATGGAAGTACGATAACACTCCGCTAAATGGTTTTTTTTAAATAAGGAGAAAAAGATAAAGTAAGGAAAAGGAAAGGTTGCTGAAAGTTAAAAAGGAAGAATAACTTTTGCGAAAATTGGAGAAGTAAATCGAAGAGGCCTAACGAAAAGGAAAATTTCTGGGTGGAGCTGGGCTAAGGAGGAGTGAACAAGGCACGTGCACGAAGTTGAGTTTTTTTTTTTTTTTACTATAAAGAGATTCTGTCGCAAGAATAAGTTATCGAGTTTTTATGGAATTTATCAATTTTTATTAAGTACGTAGTATCAGTTCTGTGAGTGCTAAATTTCAAGGTAGTAAGGCTAGTCACTTGTCTGTTTCTCTGCCTGGCCAGGCTCATGCAGAAACCTAAGCCAATTAAAATGAGCATATTAACTTGGTTTTTCTAATTTTTCATTTTTTTTTAATTTGTTTCTTAATTATACATTTTGAGTTCGTGGACTCTAAAACTGCGTGGGGTTCCTTCTTTAGCCGGGGTAACGATTACGCGCAACTAAGTTCCTATAGATTAGAACGATTTGTACATGCGTGAACTTTTAGGAAGATAGTCAAATTTAGATGTTTTTCGCTTGGGTGTACTTTTTTTTCTAAATTGAAAAGAAATTTTTAAAAAGACAGAAAATTAGAATGAGACCATTGCATTTTTTTTTATTTATTACTTTAATAAAGATATTAGCTTATTAGTTAAATTGCAATGCTTTTTAAAACTAAAATTAGTTAGTATTCTGGTTTAGTTTTTTAAACTTTAGATGCGAATTTCTGTAGCTTTAAATACATTTTCATACTCAGTCTTATACTTTTACTTATAATTTACTTTAACATACATTATTTTTTACATTTTAAATGCGAATATCCTTAGTTTTGAACACGTTTACATACACAATTTTATATTGTACTTAGAATGAGATGTTTTGCGGCTATATTCTGGCAAGAAAATTAAGTTGCCTACATTAAAAGTGAATTCAAATCATTCAAATTGTTTTGTGTAAAAATGTCACTTTGTACACTTTTTTGTATTTCAATTTATTTGTAAGGAAGTTAAACGGAAATAGAACATTTTACTTACTTGTTAAAAACAAGGAAGAAATCTAGAATTATTCTAAGATCAATTCTTATAATATACCCTAGATGAAAGACCGCATGTAATCCGGAGAGCAAAGATTAACCAACTTCATAGGATTTTATGTTCTTATTAATTTGTCAGTATAATAAAAACATCCAGGACTGCTCGTTTTCATAGAAAGTATACGCAAATAACATAACTTTACTTTTTGTATGGAAGATATAGTGCATTTTTAATTGTATTTACTATTTTTATGAAAACATCATGTACAAAATTTGAGTTGTCCACATCGATGGATTCTCCAAATATATAGTGAAAAACGTAATATTTACATGGCAACCCTTCGAAGGATTTGTTTTTATATATTATTAAGCCAAACTTAGGGTATACCCTATGATACTAAGCACAGGATATATCAGAAACTCCTTTCTGTTATGCTGTGCTTTGAAAATTGATTATGTGACATAAGGAGAGTGGCGGACAAGCTGCTGTTTGTCACTCTTAAATCTTCGCAGATTTTAAGCTGGATTAAAGACAAAAGATTGTAAACTGTTCTACACTCGCACAGTTCGGGAGAAAAAAGCATCACGGAATCTTACTGTAAAGCCGAAAATATTTTGAAGGGGAACGGATGAACGCGGCTGACACCAGAAATATTGGATGAAGAAATTAATCTACAGAGGATTAGGTTAGAACAGAACATCGAGTCGATATGATAAGTTATTATAAAGTAGGACTCGATTAGATGGGCTGAAAATTTTCGGAAATCCCAGACATTTCAATTTTTCTTTGCCACCAGAAAAAATATTATATGTCTAGCATAACTTACTGGATATATTAATTCCAAGCATGGAAAGTGACGGTGTTTCGGAAGGATCGCTATTCTCTACTTTCTTAGAAGTAGGCTGAACGTGAGCTAGTTTCCAAGCAGTTGGAAATGTTCCTGTCGAGTAAGACAAGTAGAGTAGTTTGCATAGTTTAACCATGGATGACGTGTAGCTTTAAATTAACAAGGGGCGGGAAACCATCAGGACCTGCGGTTTTGGAAACGTTTATCTCTTTAAGAACCTTGAATATATCTCTCGTACGGATGTGTATTGGCTCTGGTACACACCCACACGAGAGTTGCAAAACAGGTGTCTGTGAAATGGGTGGAAGATGACAATTTGAATCGTATCTAGCAGTCAAAATATTAGCTTCATCTAGGGAGTTAATAACCACTTCACTTCACTTCACCATTGTGAAGTAGTAAAGGTATTGAATAACTGGTGAAGTTGCTCCTGATGGTTTTGAGGAAAGACCAGAGAGCGTTGCTGCCTTTGTGGCTTCCTAAGATTCCCTGTCTAACACTCTGGTCAAAAACCAATTTTTCTCTGAATAGTGGACTTATAGTTCCATTTTCGAACTACAGTTTTATTTTAAAGGCTGGGAGCAAAATGTTATCTCTCTATATAAAAGCGATCTCGAGCTATAATTGGGACGAAGTGACAGAGAGACTGAAAGACGAACAGGCGGACAGACTGACAGACGGACAGACAGACGGACGGACAGACGAGCTGACGGGCTGACGGTCTGACAGACTGACGGACAGACTGACAGGCAGACCAACAGACGGACAGATGGACAGACGGACAGATGGACAGACGGACAGACGGACAGATGGATAGACGGCGAGACGCACAAATCAATAGTACTTTTAATATTATGCATGGGTGTCCAATCAATTTTACTTTACCATCATTATTTCTATTCATTACAAACTCAGTATACTCTATGATTATCCTCATCTAGGATATAAATATGCCAAAATTGCTTCATTTTGTGAAATAAATATGAAGTCATGATGAATAGTAAGTTCTATATTTTCGAGTCACCATAATTCAATCTTGCACATTAGCAATGGAAAATATTAGTGACTTTATTTGCGCCCAAGGTAGACTCTCGTCGACTAAATTTCAGGGTAGAATGCAGTTTTTCCCAATACAATAAATATTTCCATAGCTTTGCTTTTTGCTGTCTAAAGGAGAAAGGATAAAGGAAGCATCTTGATATAACTACTCGTGCCTTACATGTGCCTTTCAGTCAATCATGATCCGCCTAGAATATTATAAATAAGCTAGCCTTTCCTACTGTCACTGTATTTGAGCTCTTAGACAGTGAAAAAAAAAAAACAAAATTTTCCAGAATTAGAAATTAGTTACTTCCTCTCAAGTCTATGAAGAACGCCCTCTAATTGAATATTTTTTTCAATACATGGTAATCTTTATTACTTTCACACTGAGAAACAAAAAGTACTATTGCGGACAGACAGAGCGAGGTAATATTCATCGTTTGAGAGGTCGGAGGGATTAAAGAGTTTTCATTTATATCATCCCTAATCTATTTCACTCCTCAATTGTACATCCTACGATATCAGACAGATAACCCCTGTAGCTTTTCAATGGTAGTCTGCATTCCAAATTTATGGCGAAACAAAGTCGATTCGGAATGTTAACTCAGTTTGTTCATTTACGTGCTATTTTTATCTAAAAACGCACCATCATAACCATTTTTCATATCGAATCTAAGAAAACGACAGACTTTATCCTAATATGATCTGGCACACTCTGCACCCAAGTTGTAACCATTTTTATACACTTTGCATTTTTGCTTAAGCACATCCAATGAACATGGGTTAAAATACTTAATCTGCCATTTCATTATAAAAATGCCTATCGCAATTAAGAAGTTGTCACTCTTACGCAGATTTTTACTATAAAGGGTAACCATCTGAATCGCCAAAAACAAAAATGTGCCACTTATCCAATCACCAGAATCACCGAAAAAACAGAAAATCTATCGAGGGAGCCCCCATACTTTATACATATAATCACCTTTTACGTAACAACCTATAGAGAGACAGAACACTCAATCATATTTCGTGAGCATAATTATGGGGTTTAGAGATCCATTATATCAATTTGTACCTACAATGTCCGTAATTCATGAGCCTAAGCCCGAGGTCCAGTTCTTATAATTTCTCTTTCTATTCAATCGCTGATTCAAGAAATGCAAAAAACTTTTCAACCCTCAAACCAAAAAGCTCACTGCCACTATTGCACCGAAATATTTTTTGTAAAAAATTCGGTGAAAACTGATAACAATTCCAAAAATAATAAAACAACGGTACAGCTGTTAACGAAAATTGTTATTGCCATCGGGGGATCTATTATTTATCTCTGTCCATAATAGATCGCTGTCCATTGATGAAGACAAATTTTTTGTTACCCCGCTACATAGTCAGTTGTGAATGATTGTGGGATTGAAATTATCGACATGTTTAGACTTTGCTTTTCGCAGGGAGAAGCGATTCATTTAATTACACTGGAGCCGTTATGATGCTTACCTTTTCAGTGACAAAATTTAACTATCGCACAACACGAAATAAATAAACAATAGTTTCCAGAAAACTATTTTGCGAACATCTTAATGCAAAATTTTATTTACGTAGTTTAGATTTGTGAGCGGTTGGAAGGGATCAAGTCCAAGATGAAGGCCGGCGAGCGTTTACTAAAACAGAAATCTCTTGAACAGTCTATTCGCCAGTGTATAAAATACAGCAGTGACCAATTATTGCCGTAAGTAAAAAACAATTTGCTTGGTTATTGAAAAATGTAAACATTTCTCCTACAGAAAAAAACAAGTACACATATCCCTTTGTCATAGATATGGTCAATTTCCTTAAATGCACATGCAATTCTTTCGTTCAAAATTTGCGTTTTTTTACGCCTGCTTTGATGGGTATTCTCTTTCTATTTAAGAACTGTTCAAGACATATCTGTTGATAGTACACGCTCGCCATTGAAGGCCAAGAGCAACGTTGCCAGATTGACGATTTTATCGTCATATTGACGATTTCTGCATCGAGAATTTTAATGATGATTTCACTTCCCAAAATGACGATTTTATAACAATTGTAAACTTTGGTCAGTTTTGTACAGAAAAAATTGTTGACCTTAAAGTACATTCCGAAACAAAAAATTTTGTACCTTAAAGTACACACCGAAACAAAAAATGTTTGACCTGAAGGTACCATACGTACATGCCAAAAAGTAAACTTTTTGACCTGGAAGGCTGGAAATACATTCCGAAATAAAAAAATTTCAACCTAACTGTAACTGCATCTGCACACTGCATTCATTACGATAATTTACCATTTAGAGTGAGTAAAGTATCCGACTAACAGCAGTACCACCACCATGTCGAACGGAATACAAAAGTACTTCAAAATAATAGGTAAATTCTTAATTTCTACAACTTGATATTTTTGAAATATGTTTCTTAAGATAAGAATATTACGTCGACGATGACGAACTCTGAAAATGATATGGACACTTCTTCTGAGAATCAGACGGAACCTGAAACAACTTTAGAAATGGAATACTCAAATTTGTTTAAAGAAGAGGTAATTTAGTCAAAGATTTTTGTCATACCACTAAAAGCAAAATAACTCTAGACTACAAGAAAACGCCGGTGTTTTTCTCAATTTTGGGAAGATGATCCTGATTTGAAAGGATGGGTCACAAAAATTACTCGACAAAGTGTTTTGCTAGACTCACAAACACAATTAGAAATGCCGTTCGTTGTTTGCAGGATTTGTAATGTCGAATTGAAGGCTTCGTCAGGTAAATCTGACTTGTTAGCACATAAGAATATTGAGAAGCACGAGCGATTAGCTTTCAACCTAAGATTCAACAAAAATTTTCTCAATTCACTGTAGTGAAAAAAGCAACAACAAAAGCAGAATTTCAATTGTGCGCCTTTATTGTTGAACATAATTTAGCTTTCAATACTACTGACCATCTTGTGAAATTGTGCCAAAGTAGCTCCAGTGATTGAGTGATAGCATCAGGTACATCTTGCGCAAAAATAAAAAGTACTTCTATTGTAAAAAATGTCTTAGGAAAGCAGCAGTTAGAAAACTTATGTCTAATTATGAAAGACAATATGTTTTCTTTATGTATTGATGAGTCCACGGACATAAACAACAGCAAAAATTTAAGCTTAGTGGTTAGAGTACGTGTAAATTTTAATGTGAGGGATTATTTTTTCGAACTAATTGAAGTTCGGTCCGCATATACACATTCACTTTACTGCGCTGTCGTACATTATTTTTCCAAATTAGGTATAAATTACAAAACCAATTTGATACGGTTCGCTGCTGATGGCGCGAACAATATGACAGGCAAATATAATTCTGTTGCTGCGAAATTAAAAAATGACTGTCCAAATTTATTAATACTAAAAATGCATCTGCCACTCCGTAGCTTTGTGCTCATCCTATGCGTGCCTTAAATTGCCTTCTGCAGTTGAAGCAATGGTACGTGATATTTATAATTATGTATCAAACAGCCCGAAAAGAAGTCAACAGTTCAAGGATATACTCATCTTATTAGATTACAGTCCCAAGAAATTATTACATCCATCTCAAACGAGATGGTTGTCTTTGGAATTAGTGGTTAATAGAATTGTGGAGTTATATGAACCATTAAAAATTTTCTTTGCCTTCGCAGCTAATGTCGACAATATTGATAGTGCACAACATATTTTAGCTTGTTTAAATAATCATATTTAGGAGCTTTATTTACTTTTTTTTAAATATATTATACCGGAAATAAACAAATTAAACAGAATTTTCCAAAGTGAAAGTCCGCAAATTCAGAAAGAAAGTTTTAGACTGTTTTGTAAAACCAGAATGTCTAAAAATTAAAAACATTAGCTTGATAGATTTCAAACTTCCACATAACCTGCGCGATCGTGAAGAAGTATATTTAGGCATTTTTTTCAGAAATAAGTTAGCATCGTTCAATATATCTAATCAAGAAACTAATACTTTTATTAATAACTGTGTGTTGTTTTATATTGAATTATGCGAACAAATTTGCAAACGATTTGATTTTACAAGTCCAATCATATTTCATATTCGAATCATATTTCGTTAATCGATCCGGTAAAAATTATGAATAGACAAACAGATTCGTTATTGCCCTTAATTCATGAGTTTTCGAATCTTATATGTCATGAAGACGTTCAGGATATAGATAATGAGTACAGAGAGCTAAGGTATCTGGACTATCAGACCATATTTACTTTTGATGAATCTGCTAATATATCAGTCGAACATTTTTGGAAATCTATTTCCAATTTAAAACGGAATGACGGCTGTAAATTATTTCCAAAACTTGAAAAATTTGTGTCTGCACTTTTAACTCTTCCAAATTCGTCAGCAAATGTCGAACGTATATTTTCAATAATTAATTTAAATAAAAGTAAAACTCGCAATCGACTTGATACAGATACTTTACAGGGAATTTTATTTACGCGAGATTATATGAAGTGTAATGATTGCAATTGCTACAATTTAATTGTAGATAACGATTTACTTAACAAATTTAACTCTACAATGTATTCATAAAAAATGCTATTGGTATTATATTTGGAGATATTATATTTTGTCAATTTTATTCTTAAAAATATTAGTGAAGCAACTGTTATGTTTAGTTTTTTATTATATATATTTTGTTGTTATTCTTTTGTTTTTCTGATTTGCTTTCATTCCCTCAATAAAGTGTATAATAAAAGAATGCATTTGATTTAATATGTATGACGATTTTTACTCCCATTTGACAATTTTTTAACACGCAACTGCCGATTTAAAATTATATTTTCTGGCAACTCTGGCCAGGAGGGTGATTTTGATCTTTTATCGTACTCTTTAAGCGTGTTTTTTGACATATTTTGTCGAACTTTTTTTATAGCACAGATCATTTTGTGTCTTCAATATTATCTACCATAAAATGAACTATAATGAATGAACAATCGCCAAAAAACACGCCTAAATATACGATAAATTAGTCAAGTACTCAAGAGGTTGTGATAAAAATTTTATACTGTGGTAAATAAATGAATATTCTACACCTAATTAGAGCAATAAAAGTGCTTAAATTCAATAATATTTTTGAATTTATAATAATAATTTTTGTAAAAACGGATTAAATATATTTCAGAGCAAAAATGAGAGACGGTAAATAACTGTAATTATTGGCAATCAGCTAAAAAAAATCCCATAAAGTCTGAATTGTTTCGTATAGATGCCCCTTTTTTATTTTATTTGTAATTCCGGTAAATTTAATGGAAAATACTACAATTTCTTTGTTTAATAAGGAAAAGAATTTAATTGAGATATTAATTATAGCTGTAATTATGTTGGAAAACATTGAAATGAATAATAAACCAGTTAAAGAAGACAATTAATTCACAATACTTTCAACAGTTATTAACTTTTAAGAGAATGTTGGGTGAGGTAAAATAATAATAAATTTAATTTTGCAACCATAACTGAGGTCCAGAACATGCGAAAAATTGCAAAATAAAAAGTTTTTATAACTTTCATAAAGAATATAAACTGTTAACATTTCTTATGTACAGTGTAGGTATATATATATATATATATGTCTGTATGTTACATACGCAATAGAGTTCGAGATTGTAAGGAAAGTAATTATTCCACAAATTCATGACCTAGTCTTGGCAAAAGTAAATGTAATTAAATTGCAAGCCTGGCATATTTAGTGTCATTCACATTTATTTGCATTGCAGTTCAATTGATGGGGAACAACCTTAGCTTCGCGAATTGTGACCCATATAAACAAAAATTATTAATTAATTGCGAAAATTATCGCGGAAATCGAATAATGGGCAGATTGAATGAAACAGTGACCCTCAACGCGAGCTTTAGAATGGGGCAAGATAAGCAGTACGGTTTGGAGTCAAAGCGATTTTAGTAGTTAAAAAAGTAAGTTACGGACGGGTCGTGAATTTGTGTGGAAGTTCGGCGTGTTGTAAAAAGTTTAAAAGAATTATTAAAAAAGAATATGAAATAGTGCAAGTTTAAAAATGGTGTTACTGAACTATTATAATGTATTTATAGTGCTAAATATCTAAGAAGAACAATTATATATAATAATAAGTATATACAGACATACTTATACAACATAGAGGTCATACTGAACTATTATAATATATTTATAGTGCTAAATATCTAAGAAGAACATAATAATTTACTAATAAAATCAGCAAGTAAAAGTGTTAACCTCTTCCGTGTGTTATATATATGAGGTACCAAACATTGCAAACCCCAGAAGGAAGAAGATTTGTTGCAAGAATCAGTGCACTATTCTTTGAAGACTGCACCGACCTAGAAGCCGGCGACGTTTTTCTACGCGAGGTAAAAAGACACCTTTTTCGCACCAGCAGCACTGGGAGACTACATCTCCGCTCAGGAAACAAATATCCACGGAAGGTAGAAACAACACGATCCAGTAGTTCTGGGAAACTTCATCCCTCCTCTGAAAAAAAATCTATAAGGAACACGCAAGCAGCACCATCAGGTAGTATAGAGGAACTTCACGCTTTTTCAGGAATTCTTCATCAATCAAAAGATATTGTAAATTCGCCTAGTAAGTCATTTTTTTCTGAAAAACTAACATTAGATTGCAATAATAAGCAAGCACTAATTAACAATAGAAATACTAGCAATAAGAAAAAATCTGAGGAAATGGCGCTAGATTACAATAAGGTTAATCAGTTAATAAATTTAAATATACCCATGTTCACAGGGGAAATATGTAGCGACACATATAATGAGGTAGAAATATTTATAAAGTGTTGCAAAAAAGTTTATGGATGTTTAACGGGTGATCCGGAAACTGATCTATTTTTAAAACTCATCCCTACAAAACTAAGGGGTAGAGCATTTTCGGTTCTATGTGGGGAAACATTTAGGACGTTTGACAACCTCAAAAATCTCCTATTTGAAAAATTTACGGAGAATAAGCCCTATCGTCTTCTCGTAGATGAATTGAGATTAGTGCATCAAATTTCAAGTGAAACAGTGAGCTCGTATGGTTCAAGACAGTACCAAAGCTATCAAAGGTGTAAACAAAAGGCGAAAACTGCGAGGCGCTTTCTTAGGAGGTCTTTTGGACCTGAATTCACGTTTATACTTTTTACGTGAAAACGAAACCTCACTCAAAGACATTTTAGATAAAGCCGGAAATATTGAGGCATGGGAAAAACAACTCTGTATACAAAAATATCATCCCATTTCATCAAATTTGAGCCAACAATATAGCCTTGTCACACCAAAATTGAATGATAGCACACCTTCCAAATTTTATACGAAAATTTTTCTAACTTCCAACCAGATATCAACAGCACTTTATCACTAAATAATCTTTCTAATCAAGTTATCACTTCATCGGAAATAAAAGCTGAATCCACTAACAACAACTTCAATGCAATCCCTTTCAGAAATAACAGCTCTAATGAAGTTTCTTTCAGAAATTACAAAAATGAACGGAACAATGAAATTTTTGCAATCGACTTGGCCATTCCTTCTCTCAGTGTCGTATAAGACAGAATTCACCTTTTTACATTAATTGCCGAGTTTACGGTCACACCGCCCAGAATTTCACACCCATAGCCAATCTTTCACAAGGTCATTCAACTTCGAATCAAATTCACGCATTTAATAAAAGTAACACACAATCCAAACCATGGAAAAAATGCGATTTTTGTAAACGTTCGTCACATAATTTACAAGAATGTCGCGCTAAACAGGAATGGGAGCACAAAAACTCCAACCGTAACATTAAATCGGAAAACAAAGCTTGGGCCCCCGAAGACACCACGGACAAATCCCAGGAAGCGAAATTCAACGGTGTCCCTCTCCAGTTAGTCCAAAACATTTTATAAAAGTTCCCATTGATATAGCGAATAAGCCCAAAGTTGAACTGCTTATCGACACGGGTGCAGATATAAGTTTATTCAAAGAGTCGGTAATTAAACCAACCACAAAAATTCTTCACACAAATCTCGAAATAAATTGTGCTTTTGTGAAAGGTAAAACCTTGGGCAAGTGCGAAAGTATAATTAAAACGCCATTGACTAAACCCTGTTAATTATATATCATTAAAGATAACCCAAATATATCAGGGGATGGCATTTAAGGCAATAATTTTCTTTCAAAATACTGTAATATTGAAGGTCCAAATAAGCTCTTAAGATTTCCCCGATCGCATGTTAACACAACGGAGTTTATACTACCTTTAAAAAAAACTAACTGTACGAATCCACTACCAACAAACTTTAAAAATTCAGTTCGATCTCAGACTCCTTTAAAACCACAACTTCAAGGGTAAAATAGGTTAAACATAACATAGTAAATAAAATTGATAAACCCAAAACTTTCACGAGGGAATCTGGTGTAGATCAACATAACACCATCCCGTATGGCTCCAATAGTACTTCTAAAGGTAGAAATGTAAATAAAAATACGAAAACAGTCGAACATAGAAAATTAGACAACCTGTTCTCAAAACCGTATAATGGTGAAGTATATCCGGAATTGGAGTGTAGAACGGCGGTGAATAAACAAAATACGGTGTCCAGTTTTAATATTGGAAAGGAATGTGAAGACGCTCCGAGGGAAATTCGCATTCCAGCACAAGCAGGGAAATTGGTTCAAGTGCCTTCTGAAGCAGTTGAAGATATGCTTTGCTTGTCCCAGGAAAATAAACCTGGCATTTTGGCAAACTGTTTAGTTCGCCCCATGAGGAATAAAGTTCTGATCAGTATCTTAAATGCAACAGAAGTTAATCATGAACTTGAATCAATTCATTTAAATTTAGTACCGTTAACACAATTCGAAATTAAAGAAGCCCGGAATATACTCGATGACAGGTTTACAAATAAATATTATAGCAACACAAAAATGAGTAGTATAAATTTATTTAATATATCTAACAAATCGAATGAGACAAAAAGCTTTTTAGAAAATGATGTTTCACATGATGATTTGAACACAGAAGAGAAAAATGCGTTACTTTCTATTTGTAAGGAGTACTCTGATATTTTTTATCTACCAGGTAATAAATTGACCCACACTAACGCTATTAACCACACTATTCCCATTAAAATAGATCATCCTCCAATAAATAAAAAGATGTATCGACTGCCGGAAAAACAGAAGTTAATTATACAGGAGCAAGTTGAGGAAATTATAGAAAATGACATCATCGAACCTAGTAAAGTCCGTGGAACTCGCCACTACATGTCGTTCCAAAAAAGGACGGACCTCAAGGAGAAAAAATGTGGCGAGTGGTGGTGGATTTCCGAAAACTAAATGCAATCAGTATAGGTGATTCTTTCCCCCTACCAAGAATCGAAGACATTCTCGATCAGCTTGGCCATTCTCGTTATTTTACAACACTTGACTTAGCTAGCGGGTATCATCAGGTACTAGTAAGCGAAAAAGACCGACCAAAAACAGCGTTTAGTACAAATTTGGGACATAATTTAAACGAATGCCTTTCGGACTCTCTGGAGCCCCAGCGACTTTCCAAAGACTGATGAATTACATTCTAGCTGGGTTGCAAGGTTTCAAGTGTTTCGTGTATTTAGACGATATCGTTATATACGGGCGGAGCCTAGAAGATCATAACGAAAAGTTAAGAGCAGTTTTTGACAAGTTGCGCGAATATAATTTAAAGCTCCAACCAAGTAAATGCCAATTTTTAAGAAAAGAGGTCGTATATCTCGGGCACATATGTATGTACAGAGCTAGGGGTTTTTCCAGACTCATCCAAAACAAAGTGTGTCCAAAATTTCCCAATCTCTCGCACTGTCCGCCAAGTACAATCTTTCCTAGGCCTAGCAAATTACTACAGGAAGTTCATTCCTAATTTTTCAAAAATGGCGGAACCAATACAAAAGCTTCTCCGAAAAGGCATAAAATTCAAATGGACCGAGCAGTGCCAACACTGTTTTATATCTTTAAAACATTGTTTGATAAACCCACCACTTTTGAGATACCCAGATTTTTCTATACCTTTTTATACTTACAACGGATGCTAATGCAGAGGGCCTGGCGGCCGTCTGTATCCTAAGGGGATATGGGTTAGGGGCCAACCAATTGCGTATGCTAGTCGTTCACTTAATAAAGCAGAACGAAACTATTCAACTATTGAAGGAGAGTTGCTTGCAGTAGTTTGGGCTGCGCGAAATTTCCGTTGTTACTTATATGGACGGAAATTCACTGTATACACGGATCATAAACCTCTTCTGGTAATCTTTAACACAAAAGACCCAACATCTCGGTTAGTTCGCTTTCACCACAAACTTTCAGAATTTAATTATGACATTAAACACAAGCCTGGAAAGTTCAATAAAATGCCGACGGACTCAGTCGAATACCACAATCTGAAAACGCTGATAGAATATTGTTAGATAATGAAAAACAGGGAAGCAATGAACAATTAACTCAAAACCGCCATGAATCGATTAATGATTCACAGCATACAAAATTCAATAAGGACCCCCTAGATAAAAGTGAACGAACGAAAAATCAACTAGTAGTAATTGCTCAGGTACACCACTCTAAGAATGATCTAGTTAACTCATCAGCCTGCCATGTTGTAACCCGAGCGCAATTGCTTGCTTAAGGATTTGGTTGAGACATCGAAACACAGTGATGAAGTAGGCCTAATTTCTTTTCGAACTACTAGCAGTAGTAGTTTAGACGAAGAGCGCATAACTAGAAATTCTGAATCTGAAACTGAATCCTTTCCACTGGGACGAGATTCAAAGATTCAAACGCTAACTAACCCAGAAGATATTAAAACTGTTTTACATGATTTTCATAACTCCGCACTCGGAGGTCGCAAAGGCGTATACAAAACGTATAAACGCATTAGCAAACAATTCAAATGGAAAAATATGCTAAGAAATATTACGCAGCATGTAAAGAAATGTCTTAAATGCCAAAAAAATAAATCTGGGAAGCAAACGAAAATGCATATTATGATAAGTGATACAGCTCAAAAACCTTTTGAGAAGGTGTACCTTGACATTGTAGGACCTTTGCCTACGTCGGAAAATGGGAACAAATATATTCTTACTTTTGTAGACGAGTTGACCCGTCTATTCGACTGTTTTGCAATCCCCGATGCAGAAGCAATAACAGTTGGAAATAATTTCTACAAAAATATAATTCTCCGTTACCAAGTACCTAAAAAGGTTATTACAGTTCAAGGCTCTAATTTTACTAGTGGCCTCTTTAAGAACGTGTGTAAATTACTAAGGGTTAAAAAGATACAAACAACAGCATATCATCCGCAATCCAATGGAGTTTTAGAGGGCACATGGCCCCTTGCTCGACTATTTGCGAAGTTTCGTTGATGACCAATCTGAAAATGGGACGAGTGGCTAGCAGAAGCTGCATACGTACATAACAACACTGTTCATACTGGAACGAAAATGACACCCAATGAAGCACTATTCGGTTTCCGCAACCCACTCCCCACGAATCTAAAACAAGATCCAGAACCGATTTATAATTATGACGACTATGGTAATTACATCAAATGCAAAATGCAAAAGATACACAAAAAGGTTCGTGAAAATCTAATACGAAGTGAGGAGATAACTAAAAAATATTATGACCGTAATACAAGTATGATAACAATTCATGTCGGAGATCAAGTTCTGCTGCGAAATGCCCAAAAGAAACACAAACTACCGCCTATATGGACAGGGCCATACGTAGTCAAAAAAATCGATAATGATATAAATTGCACTATCCAAATCGGTAAAAAATTGCGACGTGTTCACAATAATCGTCTCAAAATTTTTTAGAATTAGTTAAATATGGTATACGAACGTCGTTATTTTTCTCCATCCAATTGTTTTTTTTTTTAATCCAGGCTACTTTCAGGAATAATGCTGTTGGTAATTTAGCTGCTTCTGCCAGGGATATTTCGTTTACGACCGGAGATCCAAGAAATAAGAAACGCTGGAATTTTATTTGAGCAAATTGGAAACGCTCTTGTGTGCCAAAGCAAGTGAACCCTAATCACCCAAGTGAGATTTGCAAACGAAGTAGATGTGGTAGGATTTATTGAGAAATGTAATAAAATTATAACAGAGATGTGTAAGGTTTTAAGAGCCGAAGGAGACCTAAATAATTCCTGTATTTCCTGGCATGAGCAAATCACGCGAATAGTTAAAAATATAAGAGATAAGACAAGAGATAGCATAGAACTCTATTCAAGTATGGTTAGAGGCAAAAGGGAAATACTCGATGGTATTGGTAGGCTATCAAATTTTTTATTCGGTACCATGGATTATAAGGACGCCAAGAATATTTACAGTCATTTAGAGATCCTGGAAGCCCATGATAATGAAAACCTACATTTAATTGCCAAGCAAATAACAGTGGTAAAATCAAAGTTTACCACAGTAGATACTATTCTGCAGAACCTTACCCATCATCAATTAGATCTGGAAGGAAGGTTAATGCATTTCTCAGAGAGATTAGGCATGCACCTCCAATATGTTACGGCTGAAATTCAAAAGGTTCACATACAAGCACATTTCAATGAAATAACCATTCTCATGTTATTAAAGCTCCAAGAAGTTTACTTCCATCTCGCAGAAGAGGATACAACTTTTACAGCACTACACAAGAAAAATTTACATCCGGCATTTCTATCAGGGCAAGATCTTTCCAAAACCTACCAGGACATAATAAAAATAAATTACGGACACCCACTCCTAAATGATTTGACTTTATTGAGCTAAGTAATCAATTTGGACTATTTCCAAATTAATAACCAATTTCTTATTAGAATTCACATCCCACTCACAGAATCTACAGCTTATACAATAAATAAAGTTTACTTACTTCCGATACCAATTTCAAATACACAGTATTATTTTCTGGATATCCACACAAATTACCTTTTTAATAATACTAAGCATCGAAACTATTTAGAATTCTCAGAGCAAGATTTTACAACTAAATGCGATTCGTACACATCAGCTAGTTTTACCAGCATATACATTTGCAAGCAAATCCAACCTAAATTTATAGGCCAAGACAAGAATAATTGCTTAATAATGCTTAATATGTTTGCATCGGATCACAGACCAAAGCAAAGATTTTTTTATCAAAATGGTACAAAAAAATATGTGGCTCTATAATTTTCAGCAGAGGACAAGTTTAGTGGTACGTTGTAAGGAAGCTAATTACCGTGAAACCTTACACGATCAAGGGATACTTACTCTGAAAAAAATGTGTTCGTATCAAATGAGCGTGTTTGAGATACCTTTTGAAAAGACATTTGAACAAGCTATTCCTGTTAGGGAACCAGACCAACCAAATATCCCGAAACTAAGAGTTAGTGCAGATTCCCAGAAAATTCTTAATTTTCCTAAATTGGAAGTTATGAATGCGGACCTCGTTCAAAATAACGATTACTTACACGCACTAAAGTCTGACACAAAAGCAATAGACGACCTGGAAAAGAATATAAACTTACTCAAATTAACGAGAGATTCTAAACAACAGCGCATTCAAACCCATATCAATTCCACAATTAGTATTTTGTGCGTTTTCATTGTTCTTTTTCTGATTGTGGCAGTAATTCGTAAAAGATTCCCTAAAATTACTGGAATATCAAAGCAAACCGAACCAGCGAAAAAAACCCCCATAACGAATCGAAAAGCTCTGAAGACCCAAATAACCTAGACCACGAACTAAATGAAATAGTGGTACCAGTAACATCAGTTTCGGAAAACCCACTTAGCGGGTTTAGTAAATTAGGACGTTCATTTAAGGTTAAGATTTAGGAAAAAATAAACAAAAACAAGAGCAGAATACCATAATAAACTTATTAATTATATATTAATATACACTTCTGCCCTCTGCTCTTTTATACTTATCCGATATAAAAAGAAATAATAATAGATAAGATACATAAACAAATTAAATGATGTAAGGGAGCAAAGCGGAACTTATTTCCATTTCAAAATGATTGTAGAAATTTATGAAGCTTATCACTTATACATAATAACAAAAGTACATAAATAAATATGCGCATGCCTTCTGATGAATTTTATGTAACATTCCGTTGAGATTTTCTTTTATTTTTGTAACAACTTTATATATCTTTAGTAATTTGAGAAAAGTAAAGTGGAACATTAATAATGTAAGAAAAATAATTAAACTAGATTCCTTATTTCGAGTCGCATAGTCTTATTTTGTATTACTGTAGACATGTAATTAAATTAGATTTAGTACTGCTTAGTTTCTTTTCTTATTAATATTATATAAAAGTTTATAAAATAAGCATATATAGTGAAATTAATTGGTTCTTATAGATAAAATTTATAAATTTGTTTTAAATTAATAATTTAATGAATAATGAAAAAGTAATATTACAAAAATGTTTGCTAATTTCCTCTCATACAAAAAAAAAACAATATCTAATAAAAAACAAAAATAGGAAAGAAAAATGTTACCTACAGTAGGCATCATTTTTCTTTTCTGCGGGGGTAAGGAATGTAAGGAAAGTAATTATTCCACAAATTCATGACCTAGTCTTGGCAAAAGTAAATGTAATTAAATTGCAAGCCTGGCATATTTAGTGCCATTCACATTTATTTGCATTGCAGTTCAATTGATGAGGAATAACCTTAGCTTCACGAATTGTGACCCATATAAACAAAAATTATTAAATAATTGCGAAAATTATCGCGGAAATCGAATAATGGGCAGAATGAATGATTGCGAAAAACCGAAACAGTGACCCTCAATGCGAGTTTTTAGAATGGGGCAAGATAAGCAGTACGGTTTGGTCGTGAATTTGTGTGGAAGTTCGGCGTGTTGTAAAAAGTTTAAAAGAATTATTAAAAAAGAATATGAAATAGTGCAAATATAAAAATGGGGTTACTGAACTATTATAATGTATTTATAGTGCTAAATATCTAAGAAGAATAATTATATATAATAATAAGTATATACAGACATACTTATACAACAAAGAGGTGTTACTGAACTATAATAATATATTTATAGTGCTAAATATCTAAGAAGAACATAATAATTTACTAATAAAATCAGCAAATAAAATCCTTAAGGCTGAATAAATTTGTAAGCATTCTGTTCCCCCGATTTGTTTTCCACAGTTTTTATGATATTGATTTGAAACCTTCGGCAAAATATTAGAAACTATTAAGTTCAAATGATACTGTGCTTAGATTTTTGAAAAAGATTTTGAGATTTTTTAAAAAAATCAAAAACCTCAAAAAACAGTGTTATTTTCCTCTCCCCCCGAATAACTTTTTCATGTATAAACCAATTTTTATTATTTTTCGTACATAGGTTTTCCAAACATATTTGTAAATGCTGGTGGAGCTGTTTTTTCAAATTTGTTAATATTTTTCATGTTATAATTACTTTTATAACATTAAGATTGAGGCTCTTGTAACGCGAATAAAATTTGTTGCTACACGATTATTTTAATACGATAATGAAGACTGAGGTGATTCTATTCTGTGGCCCAAAAACTGGATTAATCCCGAAAGTAGTTTATTTTATAAAAATCAATTTGTAAACCTCTATCGTGATAAAAATTGAATGATAAAATTGGTTTTTATTCATTTTAATTCTCAAAAGCTTTCCGAGATGGCGATAGGCTCCAGTAAAAAAGGCCAAAAAATTTATCGTATGTGTCTCTAAAAATGAGTATCTATCCTGCACATATGTACATAATGTATATAAACGGCGCGTCATAGCACAAGCACAACAGCTGGTCTGCTGCTAGCTGTGTGTGTAACTTTGTTGTTGGAGTGGATTAGGAATGCACTGAGAGAAAAGGGAGAATATCTGTTAATATTTTTCGTTCATGGTTTAGTTAAAAAGAGACGAAAGATATTTATTTAGAATATAATCCGAGGGAAAATTATTTGGAATTTTTTTTCTTTTTCACTTTTTTATTGCATATTTGTTTGAGATTGAGATTGGGAATTTGTTTTGTAATCCATGCAAATACTCGGTTTTTTTTCGCTCTAGGTGTATTCGGCAAATAATTAAACTTATCAAATTGGGTACATTCTATAAGTATATATGTATGTGCATCATTTTGAATTGTGATTAAGTGATTACGAAGGAGTTGCCCGATTCGGCCCATTTGCGAACTCCAATACAACTTGTTTGAACCATTGTGCCTATACATTACATACATAGAAGACAAGGGAAATTATATAAAGATCCTAGAGGCTGTATGGAAAGCAATAGTAAAATTACAAAAAAAGGTCAATTAAATTCCGAACAACAATAAAACAATACGCTTCGGTTTGAATATGGCAGACATGTTTCCTAGAAAAACTAAAGGAGAAAAAATGTTTGCCATGTTAATACAGCATTGATTATGTACTGCTGTTAGGTCAAGATACTTATATACAGCGAGTACTGCTTCTGCGTGTGGCACTAAATCGAAAGCTTTGTACGAAAGCTCATGCTACTACTACATAGTTAAATGGAAGCTCGGAATCGAGAGCTTTATTTTCTGCCATTCAGCCTTAACAAGATGCCTTGGCAGTACGTCATCTGTGCTTAGGGCTGCCGTCTGTAAAATCGTTAAACTAGGACAGCAAGTTCGGAAGCCCCGGACATTTTAGCTTGAAACCCGGACACTGTTTCCAAATAATTTTCTGTTTTACTTATTAATGAAATAGGTTGATATTGTTATGCATAGTGTTTTTTTTACTTATTTATTATAAAATTAGTCAGTTTACAAAAACCGTAAAATGAAACGATGTGAATGAACTAAATTAAATCTCTCTTACTTTTGGGAACATAAGTAAATCTTCTAAAAATTAGAAATACGATTTTGAATTTACATTTAGTGTGCCATATAGCTTTCAAAATAGCTTCATTTCTCGGGAATGGTGAAGCTACATGGCCAGAAACTTTAACTTCAAGAGACCACTTTCTCGATATTCCAAATTACTAGACATTTTTTTGTTCTCCGGCTCCGGTCTCCCGTCTTGTATTTCAAATCAATCGGGTTTCTATGCTCGGCTTCTAATCTTCGAAGTTTGCTCATTTTTCGTCTCTAGATTTCCGGAGACTATTGTGTGTTCTGTTGTTAAGTTAACTGTGAAATGAGTTTGGCAAGACTTTTTGTTAATTTTTATTTAATTTATCATAGGGTAATTCCATCGAAAATCGAACAAAATTTACACTTTCCCAACACTTCTTTTGCTGAAAGTTAAGTTTTTTTGTCGTGCGATGAATACTGCCTGAATTATAGTAAATTTAAACTAACTTTGAAACCCTTAAAATTTTCCAATTTTTGGTATGCGTAGTTACTACACATACCTGAAAGTTATATTAAAGAAATGATAACTTTGAATCCAAATACCTAGGCACGGTCTTTAAATTATTTCCGAGAAAGGTATATAAAGAATCCCTTTTATAAGAAAAACAAGTAAAAATGCTAGAATTTGTGTAAGACCATTTCTTATGATGCTGTAGATGAGTGCCCGTACGTAATTTCGTATGGTCACCTATCTGCACAAGTTTGATTTTTGAAGTGGTTTTTCGCATATTTCTAGAACGGTTCGTTGGAAAGTATAGATGAAGATGACCAATTTCATATGATTTCACATTCTGAAGAACTTTTCAGTGCAATTAAAACGTCTAGGACTGATCGTTTTTACAGTATACGTACAAATCTTAAATTTTTATATGGCAACACCAAGAATCCGTTGCCCAATTTAGTCCATTTTTGAAATTATATTTACTATTTTTATGAAAACACTGTGTACAAAATTTCAGATCTCTAGTTGACGCGCTCTCAGGCAGTGAGCAAAATACAGTAAAAAACCAGATTTATGTATGGTAACCCTAGGAATGTGTTACCCGATTGGTCCCATTTTCGAACTTAAATTTACTTTTTTTTAAAGCCCTTGTGCAATTTTTCAGCTCTTTAAATATACGCGTTCCCAAGCTATCGTGCGGATGGACTCGCGGATGACTGGAGAGACGAACAGACGGAAGTCTCAAGTTGGGCTGGTTATTTTTGAAAAAAAAAAATCACACTTTGTTGTGTTGTCCTTTAACCCGCAAAATTTTTGCGTACATTTTTTTAAAGCTTTTTCACATTCTTTCTAACAATGTACATAAAACAAACACAGGTACACAAGGCAAGTTACACAAGCAATTGTCGTACTGCTAGCTTCATTACTGATATAAGACTGGCTGGGACCAGAAAAGTGAGATTGAGTGAGAGTTGAGCGGTCTGACTGTCGGCATTATCAACTACACCGTACATACACAAACAATTAAATTTTTATTTAATTGGTTTCCAAAATTTTAAAACCCGGACAGTATATAAAACCCCACCCGCACTCTCCCCGGACGCCCTACAAACTAGGACAAATCCGGCGAAACCCGAACGGATGGCAGCCCTGTGCTGGACCTTATTGCTGTACTCGAGTCGATCAGAATAAAACTATACAGATGAAGGAAAATGCATACATAAATTCAAGAAATCGAATAGCAAAAATCCACAAAACAGTGGATGAACGCAACTTCTTCATAAAGGCACTACACACAAAAATTTGTTTTTAACTACATACATATATTTGACTGGCTAAGAAATGAGAAGGCTTTTAATTTCAGTAACTGAAATGTTGTGTACACTTGCTAGGTATATAGAATATCGAAAGCAAATTCCTGTATAATTATGCTATGAGGACTTTTTTCAGTTAAGTTTATTTACTTTATTGTCAAAGTGTACATGACTTTTTACAAAACTTCACTTGACGGTCAAAGTGATTAACTTGTGTCATTTTCTGTTCATTTTTAGTACAGCACAACCTAAATGAGTTGAATAACAATAAAAAGGGAGAAGAAAAGCAATTCATTCCTTAGGCGTATATGCTGATTAAGTACGGCAAAAGATCAAAATCACCGTCGTGAAGGCCCAGGTCGTTACATAGCAACATGAATAAATTTATTGGTATTCAAATATATATATAAAATCAATTGGGTGATTATTAATATTGGGTAATCAAACAAACACCAAATACTTATATAAGAAACAGAATATAAGAGTATATGTGTAATTAAAATTAGTTGCCAAAATCATGACTGGGGCCTTTCCTTTACTTACACTAAAAAATTTATTCCAACACCGTCTTCATTAGAGTATAAGAAAAAAGATAATTCCCGTATCCTCTGAATAATATCCTTATTTTTAATAACAACAAGGAACGTTTCTTATGCCGTTCCCTATAGCCAACATAACTCTAAAGTGGCACTATTCTTGCAAACTTCACCTGAGCATGTTCCTTAGACAAAATATTCCATTATGAATCTAAATTGCCTTTTTTTTATCTCTGTTTTTCTAGCCATAGTGCACAGACATATCCAAGCAATTAGGTCTCAAGGAGAACTGCAATATGTCAACTCTTTGGATATTAGATGTCGTACTTCCGATAAAAATTGGAATTTTTGCATATATTATTGAAGAAAATTGCCATCATTGTCTGATAGCTATGAAAAATGGGATAATGACGAATACGTGTTTTGAAAAAAATTTTATTGAAGGAAAAAATATTAAAAGAAAAACTTCTTGACACTTTTGTTGAGATTGCGTTGAAATTTTTTCGGTTAGAGGGCAGATTACTGACATGCATATAAATGGACTGCTAGTTGAACCAAAAATGCATGAAAGCAAATGGCACCACTTTTGTATTCCTGTCTCTTTCCGTGAGAGCATAATTTCCCACTGGACTATAACAATTAGGGATGAGAAATTTCTTTTAAAAATCCTTCTAAAAAATTCTTCCTTCGACTCATAATCAAAATTTAACGATACAAATAACCCCAAATACTTTTGTGGTAAATTCGGTAAATCCTACTGACATGCATATACGTAAATTCCCAAATAATGTAAATATAACGCCAGTTTACGGCAGTTGGTAGCATTGACAGTGAGAACATACTTTCTGAAATCAAAACTGGTGCCACATGAAACAGGAGATCAGTCAGTCCATTTATATATATATCAGTGGTGAGAGCACACTTTCCCATTGAACTGTAACGATTCACCGGTATTTCCAAATAAAACAGCCTTGTAAAAAACACTTCTTTCGCCCTATAATTAAAATTTAACAGTAGTACCAAATACTTTTGTGGTAAATTCGGTAAATCCCACTGACATGCATATAAGTAAACTCCCAAATAATTTCTGAAATCTAAACTGGTGCCACATGAAACAGGAGATCAGTCAGTCCATTTATATACATGCCAGTGAGTCAGATGCATACTATATTATTTTATTCTATGGTAAAAAGAACAATAGCGTACCGTCAATTCATCTTTTGAAAAAATATTTTTTGTATTCAATTTATTATCTCTGATGAAAAATGATGATTTCGTAAATTACAATCTCTTGTGATGCTCAATTTCTATTATTTTGATAGTACCACAGTTGCAAACGTAGCCTTATCATGTATATAATTATGAATCAGCTAATCTATGTACATAGTATCCCATGAAAAATGCAGCTATCAGTTCATATCAAATGTCATACCTTGGCCAAGGCGAAATGTATCTTTTCTTAAGAAATTGAGGTAGTGTGACCCAATGTTCATTATTATGAATAGTTTGAAAGGATTTTGAAGATTTTATCATTCGCTCAATTTTTGTTTTTTACTCTTTGTTTCAGTTGCACTACAATAGTTCATAGCCAAGCTATTTTGCCTCATTCATATAAAAGACGTAAGTATATGACATTTCTTGTTCCTTTCTAAAAAACACCGAAAATTTCCAATTTTGCTCGGCTGTGTCCTATCTTGTTATTAGGTTATCTTTGACGTAGAATTACACGAATGAGAAAATCTTCTTGAATACCTTCAAAATCCTTTCAAACTATTCATAATAATGTACATTGGAGCACACAACCTCAATATCTTAAGAAAAAAGTTCTGTTTGCGTACTAGCTTGAAAGTACTAACTTGTAAAGCTTTTTGTAAGTTTTTACTCGAAGGCGTTCGCGTACTCGAAAATTGAGAGAGAAATTGTTGAGGTCACTTTTCCCCTCCGTTCAATTTATTACTTTATTTGACTCGAAAAAAATCGTCGAGTAAAAACTTCGAAAGTGTCAATTTTGACAGCTTATCACCGGTTTTCAGTTATTTTTAAAGTTTTCAGTTATTTTTCAAGTTTTTAGTTTTAAAAAAAATGGAAAAACCTGTTACTCCTCCTCCAGTAGAAGTAGAAAAATTCAACGTATTCAAAGTGGTAAATTAAATTTGTTTCTTCTACTATGTGCTAGGAAAATTACACGTTGTTCTTACAGATCCCGAATATTTGCAAGTTTTTACAAGTCTTTACTCGAAGCCGTTCGTGTACTTTGTGCGTGTCACTCTCAATTTCTCTCTTTATCATACATTTTGACGTTTTTCATGTTTTCACTTGCAAAACTACGCGAACAGACCTAAAGATAAATTTAAATTTGGCTGAAAGGAAATATGAAATTCTGTCAACTAAAACTCTCATTTTTCTCGAAAATATCAGAGAACCCAGCACCCACTTAATCTCTTCAGAGCAAAACGAATGTAAACAGAAGCACATGCGTGCAAATATCATAAGATTACAGCAACAACGTTGGAACAAACTCTTTCAATATTTCAGAAAACCTGTTTTCACTAAAGTTTTGCGCGACAGTTCTCTCTTTGAAAAATTGAACAATAATGATTGAATGCCATTTATGACACCTGTAATTCATTTCTGAATTCACGAATCTAGTAAACTTCAAAGATTCTTCTCTGTAATTTCGGTAGGTTCAGACCAAGCTTAATATGTCCAATGCGCATTAGTTCATAATGAAGCTCAGCATTTATTAACAATTCCATCTGACCAGACCTGTTGAACTATGGATCTGCTAGTTGGATATTGTGTGGAATTGGCCAAAAGTTAACATCGATTATGCGTTCGGGTTGAATGTGGTAATATTAGGTAGAGCAAATGCTTCCACACCAGTTGAGAAGTTGTATTCTCTTGAACGTAAAAGCACGTTTGCACGATGTTGTGCCTTTCGGGTATACTCTCCAATGCCACTGATGTACATTGAGTCTGTAACTTGTCTGACACCCAGTTTCTTTGTTACATCTTCCGTGATAAAGTTTAGCTCGACTCTGTTCTACAGCTTCTATTAAAGATGTTTCTAACAGTACATAAGTGGGGTTAAGTAGATTAGTGCAGGCAGCTAGGATTGTCTTCTCAGCTACTATGTTGGTGATTGCTGTGTGAAGTGCAGTGGTATCACTCTGCACAGGTGGCCGCATCATATCCTTGTTCCTTTTTGGATTGCGTTGTGTACTTGACCTTGCAGATTGGTTAGTCTTGACTTTTCTCGTAGTTGTATCCACGTGTAGCAGTGTATTGTACCTTTTGGAGAATTTGGCACAGTTGTTTTTCGAAGTGCAGCGTTTAACTAAATGGCCTTCCTTCATGCAGTTCATACACAAATTGTGTTTTTTTTTTAAATGCTGCAACAATTTGTTAGATGTTGATTACAAGGGTACAGAGGGTGATTTTTACTGCCTATAAAGCAAATGTTGAATTTTGTAGAAGTTAGGGCTGCTGTTCTTGAATTGCTTGTGAAGGATATCTGTGTTACACGACGATCATGCCCGGAGGTAATTTTGTTTCTACTCAATGCCTCCAATCTTTGAAATCGCATCTCCAAGAATTTCAATACCTGGTTAATGGTGGGTAGGTCTCTTGGTTATTCCAAGAATTACTCATAAAGTGAATAAATATCTTTATCAAACTTCTTGATGATCAGATGCACAAGTAATGGCCAAGGTTCTATAGCAATCCCCAAATTTTTCAAACCATAGATGAATTCCTTTGTGACATCATAAATACCCTTCAATCCAGCTAATGATTCATGTTGAAGATTTGTATGAGAAGTGATGTACATAACAATCGTTTGTTCTCGTAGCGTGACTGAAGAATATTCCAGGCTGTATCGTAGTTGTTCTCAGTTGCAGCAAGATGCTATATTAATGCTCTTGCTTCACCACTTAATCTGCTGGTCAGATAAAACATTTTTTGTGCTTGGCTTATACCTTGGGAATGAATTAGGTGCTCGTGTAAATCGCGAAACTGTGTCCATTATAAGTATTCACCATGGAAACTATGCAACTATATTTTTAGTAGCTTGATGCCTGCATTATCTGTTGAACTCATGTTGGATGCTTGAAAGTGGAATTTCTTCATTTTTTGCGGAAGCAAGATGATTGCTTGTTGTATGTGTTCCTCCCATTCAAGGTACTCCTCGATGATCTAGCCTACCTTGGCTGGATCTTCAGTTAGCTCCCATACCAATGTGTTGTATTGTTCGATTTGAGCGCAATAGTAATCGATTGTCTTTAATTTTACTTCATAATGCTGTTGAGACTGCTGTTGTACTTGAAGTCTTATCGTAGTATTGATATGGCACTGGTTCATGGACCAGTACCTTGATGAATTGTGCAAAGGTTCTTGGACCGTTACACTGTTGAAATGTCGGACTGCAATACGTATAATTAGCGCAGTATAAGAGATAGAGACGACGTACAGTAAAACTACCATTTTCAATTGAAAGATAGAACTTAATGACAAATTTATATAATCAATTTGCTGATTGTTGCTACTAAGCGTATGATTCTACATTTTGATTCGCGCTGGAAATAATTTCCAGACGTAATTTAATAGTACTGCTAAAAATTCATTTATGCAAAAGTGCTGATATTTCCAAAACGAGTGAATTGAACTTATTTACAATTTACAAAATTATTGTGAAACTGTAAATTGAAGAAATGCAAGAATGCAAGAAAGTGAACAAATTATGTTACGACTAAATAATTGAGAAATATTATATAAAAATTATTGAATGGAAGTTAAATGCGTTGTTGTATGTATGTATGTTATGTGTCTCCTGCCTGACTATATGTAATGCGCCAAATAATAGATTTTTTCATGATATATAATTTCAAATCAAAAAACCAGCATAGTACATTGTGTGCAAAAATTTTAATGCTTCAGTGTTTCAACAATAACTAGGTTACCAAAAAACAAGTAAAAAAGCTTGAATTGATGTCAGAACAATTCTTATAATACAGCACCATGTATGTCCACCCAACTGTGGAAGTTTGATTTTTGAAGTTGTTTTACGCATATATATCCAGAAAACTTCATCGGACAGAAAAATTATTATAACAAATTTCATAGGATTTTATATTCTGAAGAACTTTTCAGTACAATAAAAACGTCTAGGTCTGATAGTTTACACAGTATATGTAAATGTAAAAACCCTATTCAAAATGTCAGCCCTCGTAAGTACACGCGTTCTCGAGTTTAATTTTTAATATTTTCCTGGTTATCCAATCCATTTTGCTCTACTATCATTATTTCAATGCATTATAAATGGAATGACAAGCTTCGGATACCCTATGATTTCATCATCTAGGGCTGAGTTCCCAAACTATGTTCCGCTGAGCCTAAATAGGTGTTCCGCGACAATTCGGCAATTGATGAGCAATCTCCACTTGTGATGTGGAAAATTTGCAAAAACGTATCGATGAATCGACTTATTCAATTATTTAGAAAAAAAACGTCGACGACTAAAACCTCGCCAGAGAAATATCGATGAATCCACTAAATTTAGTCGTTTGAGATTTTTCCCTACCAAGATTGACAGAACAGTTAGCCGCACTAATAAATATTGTTTACAAATATGATTAAATAAATTGCTTGGTGATAAGTGTTAAGGCTGAATAAATTTGTAAGTATTTTGTTCCCCCTTTTTATTTACCACAGTTTTTTATGATATTGGAATTTCACAGTCAGCTTGGTAAATTAAGAAAAAGCCTGAGAAAGCAGTTCAACAGAACTAAAACCATTCAGCAATGGGAGGCATATAAAAAATCTCTAACCGAATATAATAAAGAGCTCAGGAGACCCAAAAAAGAGAGCTGCAGAAACTTCTGCGAAGTAATTAAATTACCCTTGCGACTCCAAAAAGCCTTAACCAAGAACCATAACAATGGCATTGGCATTTCTCACTCTACATGGACATACAAGACGCATTCGGCAATACTCTCTTTGACTCGATCAAGAGGGTATCCGAAGATAGGGGCATTGAAACCAGCATCGTCAGATAGATTGGCAATATGGTTAAAAAAATCTATATATCAGCTACCATAAACGGCGAATCATCAAAAATCATGGCCACTGGAGGCTGCCCACAAGTCGGGGTTTTATCACAACTTCTATGCCTCTTATGTGTGGATGTACTATTAAAATTTACTTAAAGAGGCCGACTTTAAGCCCAATGATATGCTGATGACAGTGTCATTTGTGTTAAAGGAAAGTTTGAATCAGCTTTACCCAAGCTAATGCAAACTGTTTTTTAACATCGTTACCAGATGGTTTCAGAAGATGTTACTATCAACAAACCCAGGGTAAAACAGTGCTAGTTCCTTTTACTAGGAGAAGCAGTCTCCAGATCCCATCTCGTAAGTTAAATGGAGTTACAATAGAATATTGCAAAGAAGCAAAATATCTATGAGTAATCCTAGACAGCAACGTTAGCTGGAATCTCCACCTTGAAATGATAACTATCAAAGCCATGTGGGCATTCAGCTCATGCCACAGGCCTTTCGGAAAAAAGTGGTTTTGAGCCCCAAAATGATTATATGGATCTTCCAGGGCATAGTCAGACCCATACTTTCTTATGGGGCGAATGCCTGGTGGCTTATAATATTGCAGGCAACATCCAGGATAACCCTTGATAATTTGCTAATGATGGTATGCTACGGCACAACTGGCACCTTCACGTCTTGTCCTTAACAAGCACTTGAAGCCATTCTTGGCTTACAGCCACTCTACCTCTTTATTCGGAGGGAAGAAGCGGCTAGTATGCTTAGAAAGGAATGGCCAGATGATCCGCACTTCCCCCAGTGTGGGTCATCTCTATATGTTCGAGGAGATCATAATTAACGAGCTAGATGCTCCAACAGATCCTAAAGCCAAAAGAGCTTCCTTTGAAAGAAGTTACCAGGTAACCATTAATGAAAGAAGCCAGATACTAGACAGAGGGCACCAGTTCCCGCGACGGGCCCAAGTCTGATATACAGATGGATACCAGAAGAATGGCAACACAGGCGCAGGAGTGGTTGGTCCAGGACTGGAACCTATCCATTCTCCTTAGATCCTCACCTTATAATTTTCAGGCGGAAGTCTATGCTACAGAGGTTAGGGCTCGTGAAAACTTAAAAAGCGCTGCAAGAACTCCAACATATAGTTATATACATGTTGAGACAGCAAAGCTGCACCCCTACCCCTTTCCTCTCAGGTCTTTGTATCGACTAGTCTAGAGCTACTACTCGAAACTCCAACTACTGCCTAGGGATAACCATGTAACCTTGGTTTGGGTTCGTGGAAACGAAGAAGTGGACGGCAATGTAAAAACGGACGAAATGGCTAAAACCGGAGCTACCCGACATTTGGCCTAACAAAAAGCCAATCTGGGAGGAAACTGCTTAAGTGGGAAAACAGGCAACTGGACCACCATTGGCATAGCGCGCCTGGATGAGGCAGGCGAAAAAATTGTTCGGCCCCTCTCTGTTGCAGACGCCACAACGTATTAGCAGACAGTCGCTCAAACTGTAGTCACTGGTCATGGCCCTT
This sequence comes from Dioctria linearis, assembly GCA_963930735.1. Lineage (NCBI taxonomy): Eukaryota > Metazoa > Arthropoda > Insecta > Diptera > Asilidae > Dioctria > Dioctria linearis. The sequence goes on from OZ005740.1 coordinate 66,913,630, forward strand.
CCATCAATTCTTGAAGAAGATAAGCAAATCCGACAATGAACTGTGTCGGCTGTACGAAGAGAAATATTAAACCTCGATGCATGTTAAATGTGAGTGCCCAGCGCTTAAGGCTGCAAGTCACTGGAGGAACACTTATCTCTCCAAATAAAGTCTACAATCTAACCGCAAGGGCAATAATCGAGCTCGTCTAAAGTCTCGATTTTGCCTAACCACCTTAGGGGAAGGCACTAGATAAACTATGATCGCGGTGTCCGCAAGGTCCTGGAGGCTATGTCACCCCTGCTCTTAACGTTAACAATAACGTTTTATAAATATATGTTTGGAAAACCTATGTACGAAAAATAATATAAAATTGTGTGTATATGAAAAAGTGTTTAGGGGTGGAAGAAAACAAAACACGATTTTTTAGGTTTTTTTGATTAAAAAAAAACGCAACAACTTTTTCGATAATCTTTACCCGGTAGCATTTGAACTATAGAGTTTCTAATATTTTGCTGAAGGTTTCAAATCAATATGATCAAAACTATGGAAAATGAAAAGGGGGAACGAAATGCTTACAAATTTTTTCAGCCATAAATATTCAGTATATCAGTGTATAAATGCTGGAGGGAAAAGTCTGCGGAAAGTTTTATAAGTAAGTCCATGTTGCTTTTTTTTTAATCTTAGAATTTAATCGACTTTGAATTACAAATTTTTGTTAATCTATCACACATTATTAGGACCCAGTCCTCTTATGATGCGAATTTTATTTACATGATTTTACTTTTACGCAATTTTTTGGTGACCCAGTTTTCACTTTTTAGACGTTTTATTCCCATAAATTCGCTTAGATATATACGATTTTATTGCGGGAATTCAAAAAACCATTTTAGTTTTCACGTACATTTTTGATACTTTTTTACACGATTTCTCAATGTTGGAAATAAATCTGTCAAATTTGCAATAGGTTTTTGTAATTTTCTACGAATTTTTATTCTACGCGTCATTTGTATACTTGTCGAAAATATAAATGAACTAATTTTGTCCATTTTGACAAAAAATGTGTGCTTATTACAGAACTGAAATACTATTCAAAAACTATCCATAGATTTTCGATTGAAAGCAGGAATTTCAACTAAAGGAAGATCAAGTACTTCTATTGATACATACATCTATCATTGAAGAAGAAAATGACCCAAAAACTGTGGTTTCTTCAAATCTAATATTAAGGGACACTTCCTCTTCTATGAACAGACCAAAACGGAAGTACGATGAAAGTTATTTCAATTTGGGTGTGACGAATATTGGCAATTCAGATATTCCTGATGCAATGTGTGTTTTATGTCATAAAATACTCACAAACATTATTTTGGCTCCAAGAAGACTTCCCAGGCACTTCTATACACACTGTTTATAAATTTCCCGTGACAGTGACCAGTAGAATTAATCGCAAGTGACTAAGAAAATCTAATTGTTTTAATTAGTGGCTCTGATTTGAAACAAAAATACAAAGATCAGCCTTTAAATGATTCCTGGACAAGCTTGTCAGAAGAATACAAACAAGTTATATTTGTTTTATTTCCGTTTTCTCATATGATACTGCTATTTTTACAGAAAAACACGTTATTAATACCGATTTTTTTATATTGGATTTAAGAAGCCCGGAAGCTTAGATTTAAAATGACCTATTGCACTCTTTACCCAAAATGTAATCCTCTCTGCGGTTTTTGCACTTTTTCTTAAACATATTCAGGAAAAATGGCTGAAAAGGTCATTTCCAAAAGATAATTGCCTACTTTCTGGCACTTATTGAACTTTTTCAGCCATTTTCGCTGGATCATCATAGGGTGGAACACTCAGAAATTGCAGGGTGATCTATAAACACATACCCAAATATTTTTAATTCCCAGTATCTCGGAAACCGTTAGGACAACCCACCCCACCCATTTAATTTTTTGCTCATCTAAGCATGACTATCCGCAGCCTTCCGATATTACACGTTTTACGGGACACCCTGTATAAAATCTCTTCCGAAAAATCAAATTGTAGTTTTTCACTATTCTTAAATCTCTTTTAATTACACATGACCACAAATAAAAATATTTCTCACAGGTACACTAACATTATATACCAAAAAGGATAACTTTTGTAAAATTGTACGTGTGATAAGCATTTGTACTAGTGGACACGGGGTGGAAATGACAAGTGGGCTGAGACTCTAATGTACGTCAGTTCGACACTTCCCAATTTACGAAAACAAGTCCGGTGTTGTTTTAGTGATTTTTTTAAAAAGAAGTGTATTTAAAAGCGCTTATAGTTAATAATAGTGAAAAACAATACTTAGTGATTTTTTTGTGACAGAGATTTTATGTAATCGAGGCTCCGGAGAAACAACTGGAGCTGTTGTCGTGGGAAGTAATATTTCGAGTAAGTTAATTTATTATACACTAGATGAAATCTATAGGGTATAATAAGTTTGTCATTCCATTTGTAACGCACAAAAAAAATGATGGTAGAGCAAAATGGATTGGACGGCTCCGGTAAATAACGCTGAAAAGTGATAAGCGAAATAAGACCCGAAAGTTCCATATAAATTTTAACGTGTCAAATGTGAAATAATGTCCAAACGTGTTGGGTGTTATTTCACACTTTTGGGTTTTATTTCGGTTTGGGGCATTATTTTAAAATTCATAAATGAAATAAAGCCCTAGAAACAAGACTGATCCTGACGAAATAATGCCGGCGGCAAGGCGTGCAGGGTTCATTGATATTTGATTTAAAGTAAGAACGGATCGCGCACTTTACACACATCATTATCAATATTTTGGGCTTTATTTCAATTGCTTGTTCTCTGGCCTAAATTTTGGGCTTTGGCTCTCTTTTTTGTTGGTCCTTTTTCACCTACTTTAGGTTTTATTTCACATATGCTTTCGGGCCTTATTTCATTTGGTAATAAGACCCAAACTTTTTGGGTCTTATTTCATTGGGCATTATTTCCCGGAGCCTGATTGGACACACATGCATAATATTAAATGTAATTTTGATTTTTGCATATCTGTCCGTCCGTCCGTCCGTGTGTCCACCTGTGCGAATGATAACTCGAGACGCGTTCACTTAGAAAGTTGAAATTTTGTACACAGACTTTAAAGAAAGAAATATTAAGTTCGAAAATGAGACAAATCCGGCAACTCCTTCGTGGCGTTGCCATACAAAAATTTCGTTTTCCACTATATATTTGGACACTTCCTGAAAGCTGAAATTTCGTACAAGGTGTTTTCATAGTAATGGCAAATAAAATTTCTAACATGGACTAAATCGGGCAAACCCTTCTTGGTGTTGCCATATAAAAATTTAAGTTTATACATATACTGTGAAAACGATCAGTCCTAGACATTTTCATTGTACTAAAAACTTCTTCAGAATACGAAATCCTATAAAATTGGTTGTAATAGATTTTTTAGTCCAACGAACCGTTCTAGAAACCTATGCGATGAACCAGTTCAAAAATCAAACTTGCATAGATCGATGACCATACGAAATTTCATACGGAAATTCATCTAGGGTATCAGAAGAATTGGTATTTTCGAAAAATCCATTTATGTCAATATTTCTTTTAGAAATAAGTATCGAGACTCTTATTTCTGTAAGGATTTTTGACGTATGTGGAATAATTTGAAAAATTGAAGGAAGGAACAGCGATTTTGAAACAGATTAATCAATTTTAAACTAACAAATGAAGGAATAAAAATTCTTTAACCTGTTTCTTAATTTTTTAGTTGATTTAAAACATTGCGTTTGCGGAGAGTTACAAATTTGAATAAAAGAAGGACAATTCTTTCTACTCTTTTGTTCCTTTATTTTAGTAATAATTAAATTCACCGTTTTCATGTACATTGTTTTGCAAAAATAAGAAAAATAATAACACTTCCGATATAATTCATTCCGCAATGGTCAAATTACTTACAATTGGGATTTATAAATTTTTTATTTCCTTTATTATTTGAGATATCATACAATTGACAAATCCAAATTGTCAAAATTTCCTTGACGTAATGTCAAATTTTCTTCAAGAAATAAGTGGAGCAATTCCTTGATCGAATTCCTTGGCTCCGGGCTTCAAGCATAAATATTTCTGGATCTGAAATAGTCAAATAGTAATCCTTCGATCTATACTTGTCGTAATTTCTTCATTGAACTTATCCGGCTGTTTTTAGAGATTTAAGCATAACGATGCTGTTCAAAAGTGTTCTTGGATACATCCAGAAATTGTCATAGCAAAAAAATGTCTTTCAATCGTTCCGTTTTGTAGTCTTTTTCCCAATTTAATTACTGAGTCTGAAATTCTGCAGATAGATGTACAATGGCGAGAATTACGGAATATTGATTTGACTTGTCATTCTTTTCCGCAAGGAGTAGGCATCCCAAGCTTTTGGGAAACAATTTTAAAAAGTATGAAATTGCATTTCCAAAATGAGGAAAATCTGTTTTCGAAATTCTCACTTTGTCAAATTCCTCAGCTTCGATTGAAAAAACTTTCTCAAATTAATATAAACCGGACTAAAATGAGAAACCGCCTCTCTGAAGATACTTTGAATGGATTTCTATTAACAAAAGATTACTTAAGATTAAATGGATATTTCTGTCATAATTTAGAAGCCAATTCAATCCTGTTAAATAGATTTGACACACAAACTATGTACGATACTACTAACGCAAGTGTTGATTAGTTTTTCACGTTCTATACAAAGGCATGCTTCTTTGATAATTGAATTTGAATTTTATTTTACTTCTATTTTTATCATTGTTATTTTTTTTTATATAATATTATGTTTGTTTTTATTATTGGTACCTTTGTTTTTATTTAAATTTAAAATAAATTTATTAATAAAAAAAACATTTAAAGCCACTGTGTCTTCTTTTGTAGTTCGTTATGCAGTTAAGATTTTTGAAAGATTTTTCTCATAATGATTCAAGATTTTTTACGAAAACTTTCAGATTTATACAAATCCTCAACTAGCATCACTGGGTGCACCAAATTAAATGGAGAAACGAAATGAAAATATATTATAATATGCCTACTAGAAAAATCAGAAGAAAGTTTAACGCATTATTTTCAACCCATGCAAGTGCGGTCTGCGACATTAAGCTTACATAAACAAAGCGCCGATATGAGCCGCGCAATTATGGTAGTGTAATATTGCAAACTCAAGCATATGTCACTTTTATTGATATAATATGCAATGCATTGTAAGGTACATATAGCTAGATTTAATAATAATTATTGATTAAGTATAGATTTTTATATATGTGTAAATAGGCTAAGTAAGTTGAATAAAGAAGTTCAGTTGTTAGTTTAAAGTAGTCGTCGTTTTATTTGGGAGTTCCACTGCTAATGTGCTCCTATAATTCAAGAGTTAATGCCTTTGGGCTGCTCTGCACATAGACTTTAGTGAGTTAATGCTTTTGGGCTGCTCTGACAAAGTCAATTCGACCAATCATATAAACCACAATACATTACAGTGATATCATTGATTGGCTGCGACAGCCCAAGGAATTTTTTTATTGATGCAACTTATTAATTAGTAAACGATCATGGTTAGTCGAGTTAAACGCCTTACTGAAATTTAAAATGATTAGGATGGCCAGTAGATCTCAGGCTACAATATTGCAGAGACCACTGTGGGTCCAAAGCTTAACAACCAACAGGACTGGTAACATTATTTACTTAGATAGTAAATAATTTAAAAATGGAATAATTTTTCAAAAATGATACTTAAGAAGCAAAGTAGGCTGATTGGCAGGATATTCCTTGATTTCTCCCTGGTTTTTGTCCTACAAATAAATGATGGGGTAGCTGTAATTTTTATATATGTTATTTAGTTCAAAATTAAATTAATTCAGGTCAAATTAAAGAGGAGAGTCTACAGTAAACGGTTTTTACAAAAACAAAAAAAAACTTTAACCACCTTTTTGTAAAACAAAGAAGCCACAGTCAATATATATGTTAGAATCTCCGAAATTTTAGTTTAAACCAACATAGCTCCTGAGGGGAGAGAAGTAAGGGGTTAGTCAAGCAGTCGTTTAAAAGGTTTTGAAGTCCTACATAAAATAAGCGCTGTAAGTGACCGCATATCTTGTACCTTTTAAGACACAGGGTATTTTGTGAAAGATTTGCATGTGTTTTTAATCACCCTGTAACTCCGAAACGGTTTAGATGCCGCTCGCTCCTTGCCATACAATTTTTTGTTTTATTAGGTGACTACTATTACCTCCTGTCCTATGGACCACCATGGACGAAAAACGCTCTATAAGAAGTATACTATACGTCTCAAATCTGTATCAGCCATTTTTGTCGTAGGAGCAATTATTTTGAAAAAAAAATTGTTTCTGTATCTCTAAACCAACATAGCGGACCGCGCAGATCCGCTCCAAGGGATTTTTGAGCAGGGCCCGGAACTAAGTAATATATATAAAACTCACAACTAGGTACCCAACCCTTTGTAAGACAAATGCCTTATTTAGTCCGGGACTATACGGAAAGCTTTGCATGTAAACTCTTCTGCAGCATTCACAATGCAGAGTGGAATAGAGTAGCGTAGAGTGGCAACTGGCATCCATTTGTTTTTTTTTTTTTTTTTTGGCTCAGAGTAGCGCAGAGTGGAGCTGCATGAAAATAGGTTCTATACTATTTCCACGCTGCCATTTCCAAAAGCTTACAAACTGGAATTTCGAACTACTAGCAAGTAGATGGCGTGGAAAAAGCTCCATTCTTCTCTATGTCATAACTAACATGTTTTAATTTTCAGATTTGATATTTTTTATGAATGTTAATAACAACAAGAAGTATTTTTTGCAAACTTCATGATTTAGAAAAGTACGTTAATTTTTATCTAGTTTCGAGCAATCTTATGGTGCAACAGGTGTCTCCTTTTTCGAATTTATTATTTTGATAACGACATGTTGTTTGCTTGGATGTTGTTTTGGCGTTGCAATTGCATTTTGTCATATTATATTCAAAGTTCGTTGTTGACTTGGCGTTGTTAAGATGATTTCTTACGTTAATTTCAAAGTTCGAATATCACTCTGCGCTGTATTGTGAACAACTTAGGTCTGAGCTCATAGAACACTCTACTCCATTCTGCATTGTGAATGTGGCATATATCTTCCCTATCATATCATTTTTAAGCTATCTGGATTGATTATTTATATATAGATGTGCACAGAATCATTGACGTCTTCGAAACCAGATTTAGACCTTGAAACTTTCATTTAATGGTACAAATACAATTTTTCCAGCATCTAATATAAAAATGTTTCAAAACTAAATCAAAACTTCTTACCAGTCACTAATAATTCTTTTATTAGAAGTTTTAAAGCTGGAAATAACAAACGAAAGACACGTAGCGACATCTCCTTTCTAAGACGTCAATGAAGCTGGGCACATCTATTTATAAATAATCAATGCTATCTGTGAACTTGATAACAAGCCTGACAGTATGCAATTTCACAGCATCTGAGGTCGGTGCAGTGAAAGCAAGCGACGTTCATGATTTCGTTGATTCCGAGAGGTATATTTTTATCCAATGGCTTGGAAATATAGCCATATTTTTTTTTGTATTTGTCTTACTCCATGATCATATACAGCCAAGCGAAGATATATAAGAATAGTATCTAGAAAATATTATTTTTGATTACCATAATTTACTATGTATGGACACACACAGACGATAATTGAATGCAATAATTGTGCACATCAAGGATTATAAATCCTATTATTATTAAAAACTACAGTGTTGTGTAAGTTATTCCTGCTTAATACAGAGAACAAAATCTAAATGTTCATTTTTACGTGAACAGAACTTTTAAATTCAAATCTCTGCCAAAATGCTAAATTATAAAACCTCATGACTAATTCACAAACTTGATCCACAGTCATGTTTAAAACGCTCTGCCGGATGAAAATTACAAAAAAATAACTTTTCAACCTTTCTCCCCTACCCTGGGTCTGGTAACTAAGAACAGTAGGCGACGCCACTCCTTGATAACTCATTGTCATCAGACAAAAACCGTTTTGGGGTCGCCATAAGGTTAATTTATTTTCACGTCACGATTCACCTTTTTATTTCCTCCTCCGCCACAACGAAATGTGCCTCCTAATTAGCCTCATAATTGTTGATAAAGAACTATTTTATGTCCCCAATTCACCGCGTTGAATTTAAAACGGCCTCAAAAATTTCGTTCTGTTAGGATCGTAAAAACCTTCACCCCCAGAGGAAAAGGATGCTTTATCACAGCGCACGAAATTAGGCAGCGGGGTAAGAAGCTGCTGGTAGGGGATGGGTAGACTTTCTGTGACCCCCTTCGAGAATTTCGTGCGGTATGAAAAGAGGTTTAAATTTCTTTTTATCTGATTATACACGACAGGGGAAAAAATCAAGCCCAACAGGGCTGTCATTTGATATATGCCTCTCAAGATTGGTGCTTGATAATAAACTTCAAACTAAATAGGTCCATGTCAGAAGGGATCCTCCGGATATTTTTAAGGGTCAGGTTTTTTTCTCCTTCGTAAGAGATGATTTTTTTCTTCGACTTAAATAAAAGTTAACTGATTTTGAACTTTAAAAAGTTGGAGGAAAAAGTCGGAGATAAGTTTATTTTTGTTACAAGCAAGAGCACATTGGAGAGATATTGTATTAAGAAAATCACTATTCTCGGTGCCACGATAATAGACCAATTCACGCACCACAACCTACGTATTGTTCGATACTTTTGTGTAAGGTGTTTTTTTAACACGAAATTATATCTTGATTTCCTTAATATTTGATTCTTATACCCTAGACAGACTGTCCCCAGATGGCTCAATTTTAAATTCAGTCATTTGAAACAAATGAAGATGTCACAGACTGTGAACGAAAATTAGTTCATTTGAAATGTCATTGTCAGTTCCTCACTGTGAGTAAAGACCATGGAAGAATTTAATAATTTAATTAAGTGCTGTCAAGAAAATTTGCGAGTATTTGCTGTAGTTGAAAAGCATTTATACAAAAGCTCACTGACTTATAATAAGAATGGACTGAGCCATCCCATCTAATTTCTATAGTCAAAAATAGCACAAATTTTGGTTAAAATCTGTTTATCTCCTTCCAGCTCAAAATGTACGTTGAACTGTAATCAATTTTGGAAGCAGTACGGTTGCAGTAAATGGAATGCATTAGAATTGACATAAAAATTTAAACAAATATATTGCTTATATGCGTCTATCTCTTGCAAGCTCAATTATGTTTGACATCAAATCTACATAAGAGCTCGATTTTCAGAGATATTAAAAATTTATTTTTGGGTTTAATTAATACAAGCTTAACTTCCTAAACAATTTTCATTTAATACATTATTATTTTATAACATCTTTAGTGTTTCTAATTTACAAATATCAATAAATTATGAATCGGTGTACAATTGTACGAAATAAAGGGTTTTCACAGCTTGTTCGAAATTTGTGCCATTTTTAAGCAAGAATGCTCAGTCTGCCTCTATCTCTTCTGACTTTATTAAAAAATCTTTCCACTTTCCAATAAAATCAGTTCATTTTAATGATAGATGGTACTTTTGCTGCGATATGGAGTCAAATTTTCTCCATTTGCTTTGAATCGAAATGCTGCAAAAGATCCCTTGATGAACCTCATTTGTTCAATAGACTGCACATAATATGACTCCACTTCATTAAAAATTAAGTTATTATGAAGACAATTTGCCTAGGGTATTAATCTGTCAGTTAAAGGATGTCATCATTATTCATGGCAATCTTGACTATTCTATTTAAAGAATCAATTTAAAGTAGTTAAACGATTTTTCTATACACCAAAGCTTCTATATGCGCTTCGATTATTTGGCCAAGGGGTATATAAACACCATTTATACGTCTATGATTACAACAACAAAAATCATGATAAGAAAGTAATGCCTAATCTCCAATGAACCAACAAACCGATCAACTATGATCAACGAATTTTTCATGGAAAAAGGTTAGCTATGCAAATTGATTCAATTCAATTTAAAATTAAAAAAATTGTCTGTGGAAGTATTTCACTCCTCTACATAAATGACAAATCCCGAAACTTTTTGAATAATTGAGTTTTGTTTTTTATAATTAGTAGTTCGGAAATGCTCTTATCCTCCTAAATGCCGCTTTTTCTCTTATTAATTCTTTATAAAATGCCCAAGCCTAATGATAACAATAAAAATATCCCTGAAAACTCTTAAAGACTTATCCTGCAACCTTAATGCGCGCCTTAACTATTTCATCCAAAGCACTAAGTATACCTCTACTACTACTTAGTACTAACTTATACACAGTTAATGGAAAAACGTAAATACCATGAGTTTGGTAAAGTTTATGATAAGAAAATGCCGGCAATAGTAATGTTGGTCGCGGTGGGATGTGGTAATGGATATTTCAAACACGGAAATTGATATAGGCCTTAAGCTGACTACAAACTTCATCGTTGGTACGCGGTGTTGAGGGTTGTAGTCAAATTTGAAATTGATTGTCACAGAAAGTTTGGAAGTTCTTCAACCAAAGCAAATTTTCTTTGAACGACCGGAACAAAGTCTTGAGAATATTATTTTCCTTAAATTGAACAGAGTTCCCAAACTTTTGACAGTTGTAAAACTTTAGGCCTCAACATAAAGATGAAGAAAAAAACCGTTTACACTTAAGACTTCATTGTTGGAAATTTCATCATAAGGCAAAAAAAAAAATTATAAATAAAAAAATGTAAAAACCTTTACAAAGAAAGCAACAGAGAATTATTGAGTTTGAGACAAATTTGTGGTAGTCTGAAGAAAAAAATTTTTATTTAATTTCAATGTAAACTTTTCGTAAAGAAATATTTCTATTTCGAAAAAATTTGCCTTTACATAAATAAAAAGAAACCTTGCCAAATCTGAGCTTTTCCTTTGTTATGTATAATTTGTTTTCGAAACGTGCAAGGAATTAATAAAGTTAATACATACGGTTCCATGCATTGAAATATTACCAATGTCGTCAACCGAGGCAATCTTACAGCTCTTAAATCCAGAGCTGTGCGAAACGCAGGTAGACTGACAGATGTTATATGTAGTGTTTACTACTAATCCAGGTCGTTCTTTGTCGATTATCATTATCACTATCTCGTAAAACCCTTAGTTCAAAAATGACCTTCTCAGAGTTAGGACTAGCGTCATGCTAATTCCTATTTTATTTAAATCTTGTGATTGATGAATTTAAACCGCATGGCCTTAGTACTTCTGACTTCCTATTATGTTCCATTGATTGAGTTGATGGCCAACCTTTACACTAAAGTTGTTGACTTTTTGTAGCTAATGAAGTTTAAGTGAATAAATAATTGTTATATAGTGAAGTATTATGCTTCTCTTCCTTCCTCGTTTTGCATATATCAGATTCAACCGAAGCTTTCAAGAGGTCATTGTTTTTTTTCACAAATAAATGAAAAATAAGGTGCACAAGGGCAATGGTACAACGGCTCAATTCACTCGATGTTCACGTGAGCCTCACAAGAGAGGAAATCAAAGACCACTCATAAATATGGGCTCCGCTTGCTCGATATTTACGGGTGGTATACGATGGAAAGACTCAGATTACCTGGAAATATCAGCTCAGCTCACTCGATATCTGCGTTCAAGCCATGACCAAGGATGACGTAAGTGGTTAGTATACATCGGCTTATCACGCTCGATATCTAAAAGGTGGTAAGGAGCCTGATCATCATTCAGACTACGGGATGTGAATGTTATCAAGATATATATATTGAGTGTTGGCTCAGCAGCATGCAAAATACCCGAGAGAGTACACTTATCAATATCCAAGTGATAGTGTATACTCGGAAGATCAGTGGGGAACTAGCTCAACTCTGGTGGATCTTTCACCTTTGATATGATTGAGCCAGCTTAAAGCTCAAGCAGGGAACGTTATCGAAGTTGGAGTATTCACTAAGGTGAGCGCCACCTATTGGCTATTAGGTTAACTTCGAAAAGTTCAATGTTATTGGAATGGTTGTCTCGAATATCAAGTAAATGTTGGTAGTTGCACCAAAAAATATAAGTTTGTATAAAGAGTACCCATCCTAGTGGCTGTGTACGAAATAACATCGTTAAAGTAGATTTATGGGCCACCACTAACTTCAACGTATACCTCCGAAATTTAATTTTTCAAAACACCTTTATACTATATGATATATTACAACATCTCTGTCGTAATGTTCATGCGTTTCTATGGAGCTTCTGTTGAATGTGCATGCACTGCCAGAATATATGTATATGTCACAAATACTGTAGCTCAAATCAGACCTGTAAAAACTGAAATACCGGTACCATTAATAATAGCTAGAAGTAAAATTTTATTAAGTATAAGTTTACAGGTACTTAAGAATTTTCAAGTACAAATCCAAATATCGTACTATACTTGTACGTAATACATAACAGCCTTAAAATTCTGATAAATATGTACTTGAGTATGTACTTTCAAATATGAGTATGTACTCCCAAATATTTAGTTTTCATTAAATATTCATGTACTCATCGATATTAAAAATTATGATTTTTACTCAAAAAATTTAGTCATTGTGCAGTAAATTTCATCTCCTCATCTGTTGTGATCTTTCCTTCCCCTTCCAAGGCTATATTCACGGCTTTACCATATATATCTAGAGGAAGTTATTTGGGTTTCCAATTTGAATTTTTGAAAAATTTCTAAACTCTATTATTAGAAGACGAAACTAAATAATTAGTAATGACTTAAACGATTAGCTCTATATGTAAATCCTTATAAAATATATAAAGACGGGTATATAGTACTTACATACATACAAGTACCTAAACACGTACTTCAAAACTGTTTAGTACCAGGAGGGTTTGTACCTAATTGTTTAAATTCTAAGCCCAGGTACATACCTAAGTACTTTACCGATGTGTTTCCACAAACTTTCCATTTTATACAACAATTCGACAGAACTCATTTGTAGTGTGGCTTCCTTTCCATTATTAGTGGATAGTTGTTCGACGTGAAAAGTCATCAAGTTCATATCATGTCAATTGTAATATACCTACTTTAAAAAATGGTCAGAATGTTAAAAATTTCGATGGAAAACTGGGACAGAATGTTAAAAATTTCGATGGAAAACTTTTCGAAAAGTGGGCGCAGCCAATCTTGTATTACGGTAACTTGTTACATCAGGAAATACAATATGTATATTTTACAAAATTTATAAAAACAGAAGAAATAGAAAGAAAAAATAGTGAAATTTAATTTCAAAGTGTAAATTTTACCCTTTTTGTAGCATTTTATTCTTTTTTTTTTCAAATGTAAAGTTCTTCAAACTGTTTTGTAAAAAAAAAAGGTGTACACCACACCACAAGAAGGTTGTCGTATATAAGGGGTATGTATATACTGAGAATATTCCCCTAACAGGTATCTCCCGTAAGCAGACCCAGTTTATGAGCGGATAAATATTACTTCTAAGGTGGATCCAAAAGACACGAATGGGCAGCAATTTACCCCTCGAAACCGGACGAATGCAGACCTCAAGTTTTGGTCGAATTCCCTCTCATATGCGGACTATTTCTTTACAAATTTATTGAAATTGATTTTTTGCTCATATTTTAAGGATCTGATTACATTAATAAATGTGCTTACACATACATATCGTCGCCTGCATAATGGTTTGCCCCATTTCTAGGTTATATATATATCGAGATAAATCATGTCATTTTTACCCCATATCATATTTTTTGAATATTCAAACGACAAACTCGTCATCGCAACATGCACAGCCGTGCACCAAGTTGAACTACATACATAAATACTTAAAATATGTCTGCCCTATGTACTTAATAGAATTCAGACTAAATATATGTAATTCCAATATATATGTTCTTTTGTTTTATAATGACTTTGCTATGAATTAGAGTAAAGCCTATTGTTATCAGTGAATGGAAATAAATTTTGGATGTACAACTCGGCGCAGTTCTCGATGGTGAGTGTCTATTTCACTGTGCTCGGCTACGGATCTTAATAAAGAATTATGTATATATTTAGGACGCGAGTTTTCATTACTAAGAAAAAAGTCCTGTGAATCCTCAAATCCGATACATAATAAACAATATTTTTGCTACAAAAATTAGTATTTGTTTACCCCAAATCAAATTTTTTATACATGGTGCTTGAAATACACTGAAAATTTTAAGGACTGTTTAGAAAAGAATAATGAAAACAACAAGAAAAACCTTCGTTTTTTTTTGTTATCAAATGATTTTTATGAACTATTGCATAATTATCTACATTATTCATAACCGATATGATATAATTACTACGTGCTATAAAATTGGAGGACTTTTTGCTGTAAAGTCTTAATTAAATTTTATACAGACAATATCGAAGGACAATATTGAACAGTGTTTTTTGTTTCTGTTTGAAATTTTCTGTCAATATTAGACCAATATTTGTCGGTTGATTTTAGTTTTGGACATTTTGGGCGATTCGTTTCCTTTGGTACTACGGGTATGCAGTGGGGAAACGTAGAAATCTTTCGACTTTCTACCGTAGGCAAGTTACTAAATCCGTCCAAACAAAGCTGATGCATCATGCTTTCTAAAGGAAGAGAAAAAGCAATTCTGAAGAAGACACTGGTTGAAGGTCGTTTTCACCTCACCGAATTTCGTTAGGAAATTTGTATACAAAAGTTGGGTCCTTGATATTGACACTGGGTTCTTTCCTGGTATTCTGTTCGCTGTATTTCAATATGGAAACTTCGTAGGTCTTCTCTTCTTTTAATTCGATATGATATTCCAGCCTTATCAGGTATACCTCTCAACGACATGTTGGCTGTGCGTTTAAAGTTGTCTACCACTTCTTTAGCCAATTTTTGGTCTATTGAACCTGATTTCCTTCCTGAAATCCTTACCCGGACTTTCTCTAGACACTACAAGTTTCTCGTAATTCACAGAGAACATTTTGAATGGTCATCTTTGGAATTTTCAACTTTTTCGCAAGCCTCTTTGAAACAAATTCGAATTTTCCATATGGGTGGAAAGAATTAATTTGCATCATTCTTCTTGGCTGACTTGAATTTTAACTGCATAAGAATTTCGCATTTAATGGCTTGCACTTATAATTGCACACCTTTTTATTATGCAGTCTTATCAGCGGTCCCTAATTTTTATCTGGTGATGAGTAATAGAAGCGGGGATAGGTTGTCGGTTTTTTTCTGAAACGGTTCAAACAATGTACCTATTAAAATCAAATAAGCTGGATTTAAAGATAAGGCAAAAGATATACATGTCTTTTAGTATATCTTCCAGATGCAAATAGAAATTATATTCGAACAGTTTTAATGCTCAAATCAGGAGTGTTACTGGATTATTGCGAATTTTATTTTATTTCTGTGATTTGTTCTGTTCTTTTTTTTTAACTTTACTGAATGAAGTAATATTTGTTCAAGTAGGCGTTTTAGGATTCTCCGGTAAAAACCAAAAGCCAAAAAAGGGATTTTTTTTAATTTATTTTATTACACAATTATTTTATTTAACGTGGCAAAATTTCAAGTTTTGGTTCTACTCATCAATAAGTCCCAAGCAAAAAATTTGAGTGACTTGACAAACATAATCAAAATAGGAGAATGGAGAATTTTGCTTGCATTCTGCTATTTTCATTAATTTCTTTTTCAAGTTATTCAACTCTGTTGTTTAGGACCTGTTAATGAGTCGAATTAAGCCTTGAAACTTTGCCGCCCTAATACAAATGATTGTGTGATAGAATATATAAAAAAAATTCCTAAATTCCTTTTTTTTTCGTTTGTACTGGAGAATACCATAAATGCCTACTTGAACAAATATAAACTTTACCCGCCACCTGGTAAAAAAATCATATAATTATATTCATTGCGAATGAAGAAATGTATTTTTGTTTAGAAAAACTACAAAATATTCAAGACTAAATTTCCTTTCACTTTACTAGTAAATTGATTTGGTCCATTTCATACAAGCAATATATTATTTGGAAATCTAGTTTTTCCCATTAACAATATAGGTTCAAGATAATGAAATTTGAACGGAAAAGTTTTCTTCTATTCAAACAAAAATAATTGAAGAAATTATTTAAATTAGTTTTTATGCAAATTTAGATTTTTTTATAATAAAGGTCTCAACTTTAACTGCATTTATCTCAAAAGATTTTTCCCACTAGGGAATGAAATTACCCGTTAACAAGTAAGAATGCTTGAATCGGTCAAAGACCAATTCTTATGATACTCCAGATGAATGCCCGTATGTAATTTTGTATGGTCACCTCTCGTTTTCACCGTATACATAAAAATCCTAAATTTTATTTACTATTGCTATACAAGCACCATGTACCAGACATCATGAACAACCAATGGTTTCTGGTCATCATCTGGACTAGGCTGTTCCATTTTGGAATAGCTCGTTCTTTGCTAGCTTTGGTGTCGACGTTGAAGCTGCGGAAAAGGTTCAGAATACAGCTGTCGCCAATGGCTGTAACCGGTTGGTCTTAATTGTGCACATAGAAAGCGTGAATTATCCTCGAGGGTTGTCAACCGCTTGCAGTTTCCAAATTGTTTCTCGTCTGACAGGATGTACTGACGTTCGTGGTTATTAGCTGCCACAAACTCAGAACCCAGATCATAAATACGATAATCTTCATCATTTACAGCTGTAGGAATTGTATATACCTTATAAATATCAAAGGTTATTCTTTGTGGCTGGGGAATATCTATTCGAACTAGAATATTCTGTCGCCTCTGCCCTTGTCACCTTGGCTATCTTAGCGAGTAATTAAATATTCAGGAATTCTTTAGCCAAATCAAATTGTCGTGTAGAGTTTCTTATAATATCTGTCATCTCTCGAGCGTGGATTATTAATGGGTGTAGCTTTCCCAGGTTCAATGAGACCAGAATGCTTGCATACGTTTCTTGTACCTCGCTTATCTCCCGTAACTGTAGAGTCAATAGTGTCAACATCTCATATAACTCCACCCTCTGCTGCAGCAATGCTATTTCCCCCACTTGATTATTTTGTGCAGTAATAATGGCTGTCATCTTTTGTCTCAGTTCTTCGCGCTCTGCTGCGGCTCTGACCCGTGATGCGTTGCTAAGCTCGAAGGTGGATTTAATAACCGTAGCCTGTTCTTGGAGTAAAGTGGAGGTACGATTCTCCTTTCTGTTGAGCTCATTCAGATCCGCGTAGATGTTCTCGGAGTCTGTATGATCCATCGTTCCAAAAAGAGTTTTCGATAGTGAGCCTATTCCGTCGAAAAATGATATATATATATATATATATATATACTCGCTGCGATGGTTCTGAATGGGTGTGATGCGACAATTCTTCATTTCGACGCTCGATCTTTGATGTCCAGCTTTTAATCTCTTTAACAGCTATCCTCCGAGAAGTCCTGTAATTGCAGCTGTGATAGTATGGTCCAGTGCTTTGTGTAGAAGTTGGCTTTCCCCAGGTTTTCAAACAGCACTCCAGATATTGCGACTGGCCGAATGTTGTAGCTTGCATTCTCCGCGTATATAATTAATATTGATGTTAGTAGGGTTGCTACGATTAATCCTATTTTGTTAGTTAACATACTTAAAGTGTTTTTTTTTAAGGACTTATTTTCTTCTCAACTTCTTTATTGCCTTAAACTACTTACTTGGACAAATATCTTTAATTTATTCTTTCTTTACTACGAACAAACAATAACTCCTTTACTTCTAAATTCTAATTCCCCTATTGTTTTTACTATGACTGAAAAGTAAAAACTATTGTATATGTTTTATACCTGTTACTCCTCTTCCCTCATTCCGTCTCTTAGATTGCTCAACCTTGTAGAAAAGGTTCGGTACTATCGGGCCTCAAGCCCTGACCTTCCCTTGCTGAACGCTATTTTGAATTTTAGACTGTCTGCAATATGATAAGAGGCGAGTTATTATTACAATATTGATATGGACGCATTATTCTTCGAACTTCCTCAAACGGTTTGTATGTACCCGCTTGAGTCTGTTCCCTTGAAGTATGGTCACGTTTTCAGGACTATGAACATATATTACTTCATAGGGCCCCTTAAAAATAGACGACAACTTTCCCGCACGAGCTGCATCTCTAAGCAATACCTTTTCGCCGACATGAATCAGCACCGAATTTGCCGATTTATCATAATGTTTCTTGGCTACAGACTTACCTCTGAGCAAATTTTCTCTTGCCAACTTGAACGCTTTCTGCAATTTGAACCATAATTGTTCCAGTCATTTAGTATATTCAACGACTCACATCAGTAAACCAACTCTACAATAATTCGTTGCATTCCAAACAAATTAGAATTTTTTATAATAATAGATAACTGTATTGCGTTTAATGATCATTGTCATAGATGTATATATATTTCAACAAGCCTTCAGCTCTTAGTCTAAATTTGATTCTTTTCTTTTAAATATGTATGTGCATCCATCTGTTTGGATAGCGCTTGGTTTTTCAAGTTAGCCAGATTAGTGTTATCAGTTTGATTTTGCTTCTCCACTCGATCAGATCGCGTTGTTGACAATATTTATAACGTTGTACCATAAGCAAAAATTGAAATAAAGAATTGCATTACTATCTGAAAGAAGAGTTTTTGTTTAATTGCGTATATCGTTAATATAAAATTTTGACTCTGGGGATTTCTCGATAATCCAGCTGCGCGGATAGAGCATGGTGCCGAAACCTTGGACATTCGCGAAATAACTCTTAATCATCAAGTGAGTGCATTGTGGATACTTTTCCTTCAAATCTTTGTATGACGAGGCGTGTGATCATAACTCTTAGTGCATTACATATCACGAAAGATCTAAACGAGTGCTGTGTGGATACTTTTCGTACGAATCTAATTAAATCAAACTAATGAGAGTGCATAGAAATTATTGGCATTACGAAGTTACACATAATTTCTGCAAAGCAAACAGTGCAAACCAGTGAACTAAAAAGCAACGGTGCTTCATTGTTTAGTGAATTCCGTTGATTTGGATTATTTAGTTTCAGTGCTGACTGAAGTGAATCGTACACATAATCAACAAATTGGATATCGATTATTATCATTTGCAAGCAACTAAGTCCTTTCGAGTTATTTTTTTTTATAAAATGGAAGCCCTTCTTAATTAACAACGGGTCTTGTCAACTCATATCAATAATTTCATCGAAAATACGAATAAAACTGGCAAAGATAAGCATAGTGAAAGTTTTCTCCAATCTCGTTTGGATCTCTTAATCAAATATTGGGATAAATTTTCAAACAACCATGACGACATTATTGCGATAGCTACTGATGAAAACCTACTATTGCCTTACTTCAAGGAGAGTCATTTTGAAGACACCGAATTGAGTTATTGTGCGAAACAAGAAGACCGTATTTCTTGTGAGCGATATAACAATGATCGATTGCTTGTCACTTCTTATTTAAGACTCATAACTTCAATGCCTCCTATGAGAAGTGAATCATTTGCGGAGCTCAGAAAGTTACATGATGGTATAATTGAAGCAGTGAAAGCTTTAGAAGCACTAGGTCGCCCCGTTCAACATTGGTATGATTGGTTAGTTTATACCACAGTACAAAAATTAGACCCAATTACGAGAAAGGATTGGGAGAACTCCTTGTCAGCTACGACATCTCTTCCCACCTTTGAAGCATTATGTGCCTTCTTACAACACCGTGTCAATACCCTTGAAATAGTCGGAAACAATACATTCAATGTGCGAGAGTCAATTAAACCCATCCAAAACAAATTGTTCAAAAAAGATGCCTCCGTAAAATCGCACTTTGCCTCTAGTAAATCCACCAATAATACGGGAAAGTTCTCGAACTGCAACGGCAAACATCTCCTTTTGTTTTGCCCTATTTTTCGCCAAATCACTACCCAACAACGTCTTGATTTCGTGACGAAAGAGCATCTCTGTTTCAATTGCCTACGAGCAAATCATTCAGTAGTGGACTGTCCCTCACCTCACCGATGCAAGCATTGCTCACAGCAACATCATTCAATGTTACACATGGCACATGACAATAGTAAGACGGCACAATCTTATGCACCCAATGATAGAGGAAGGACACCACATCTTAGCACTTCTGATGTCGAACATAAAACCTACACATGGTATTCAAAATCTAAATTACCGCTAACCTCAAATCTATCTGCATTGACTGTGGCTAATACTAAGCTTTAGCATCCAATTCCGTCAATTTTACTAGCGACAGCCAGAGTTATTTTGTCGTCATCATCTGGTAAGCGGATCAATATTCATGAACTCATCGATCAAGGATCGCAAGCTACCTTTCTGTCATCTTTTGTTGCATCCTACCTTCACTTGTCTTATAAGAGGGTCAATATCCAAGTCAAAGGTATAGCATCTAAAACTACCATTGCAAAATCTATGGTTTCGATTACAATACAATCGTCCATTAATCCGGGCTTGCAAGTGGAAACTCTTGCATTGGTTTTACCAAAGCTCACAAAAATAGCTGTACCTCATAAGATAGAACAGAACGATTTCCCTCATTTACAAGATCTGCAGCTAGCAGATCCAACATTTGCAGATGATACACCCATTGACTTAATTATTGGTGCAGACCTTTCCTACCTGATTATTCGAGAAGGACTTCGCATCGGGACTCCAACTGCGCAGAATACGTCGTTGGGCTGGATAGTCTCTCATAAAAACCATGATTCAGCTCTAGTATACGTAAATCATTCTTGTACAGATCAATCAACAACTGATGCACTTGATTTCTTATTACAAAAGTTCTGGGAGGCGGAAGATGTTCCAGCCATGCATTCCATACTCTCGGAAGAAGATCAAGCGTGTGAGGATTTTTATAAGGCCACTACTCAACGTCAGTCAAATGGAAGATATGTAGTAAGGTTGCCCATTCGTCCTGAGTTCCGAGGTGAAGTAACCTTCGGCGATTCCAAGTCTAATGCCATGCAAAGTCTTAAACTATTAGAAAGTCGGTTTACTAACAACGCTCTCTTAAAGGATCGTTATATACAGTTCATGCAGGAGTACTTACAGCGAAACCACATGGAGGTTATCACAAAGGATAACACTGTTTACGATACGTCCTCTCAGTTCTACTTGCCACACCATGGAGTGCTAAATGACAATAGTACCTCCACAAAATTGCGTGTAGTATTCAATGGCTCTAGAAAATCACGAGGAGGACTCTCCCTCAATGATTACCTTGCAGTTGGACCGAAATTGCAATCAGACTTATTTGGGATTGACTTGAAATGGAGAATACATCCAGTCATTCTTGCTGCGAATATAAGGATGATGTATCGTCAAATACGTGTACACGATGAAGACTGTGACCTTGAGCAAATAATCTGGCGAGCTTCAGCATCAGAGCTTATGGAAACTTACCGATTACTGACAGTTACTTACGGTACAACCGCTGCCCCCTACCTAGCGATCCGGACACTACTACAATTAGCCGAGGAAGAGGAATCAAAATACCCACTTGGAGCAAAAATAATACGGAACAACTTTTATGTCGATGACGCCCTTTTCGGTGCAGAAGACATTCCATCAGCTCTTGTTGCTCAACGAGAACTTGTTAGAATCCTGGAAGCAGGTGGATTCCAGCTACATAAGTGGGCATCTAACTCACCTGAGGCCTTACAAGGGATTCACTCCCCAGCTACCAGTAAATTCCTTAACTTATCAGCGGATTCAATTATTAAAACTCTTGGACTCTTTTGGAATCCAACATCAGACTGTTTTGATTATCAAGTGAAACTTCTAGATCCGCCAGCGGTTCTTACCAAACGTACCCTACTTTCCGATGTAGCGAAATTGTACGATCCCTTAGGATTCTTATCCCCTACGATTGTTTAGGCTAAAACTGTTATCCAGCAGCTATGGTTGCAAAAACTGGACTGGGACACACCACTTCCGGACAATATTAGTAATAAATGGCTTAATTTCCGTAACGAGCTTGAACATTTACAGAATATATCTATACCAAGGTGGATTGGGGTTCACTCATCGACAATGTCTTATGAACTCCACGCCTTCTCAGATGCCTCGGAATTACCATACTCTGCAGTCGTGTATTTGAGATCAATGCATGATTACACCAATATCCAGCTTTCACTACATTGTGCAAAAACCAAACTAGGTCCCTTGAAAAGGTTATCTATCCCGAGATTAGAGCTCATGGGTGCTTATCTTTTATCGAGAGTGGTGAACAATGTCCAACGAACCCTAGAGTTTGAACATTTACCAACGTTTTGATGGACAGACTCTTTGACTGTTTTAACATGGCTGACCTCTCATCCATCTAAGTGGAAAACTTTTGTCGCCAACCGAGTAAGCCAAACTCTCGAGTTGGTTCCTGGAAATACGTGCCATCAAGTTGGAATCCTGCCGATTGTGCATCCAGAGAAGTCCCAAATAGCCATTTGCAACTCAAGTTACAAAACAACTTCGGTTATAAAGTTACTTAAGTTGCGGAAAAGTTACCAACGGAGTTCACATGAACTTGTTATAAAATTGGTGCATTTATGACTTTTTAAAAACGATCGTAAGTCTATATATGGGTTTGATTTTTGCTCTTTCTTTACTTGAGCTGAAGAATGAGCTGGTTGAATGAAAGTGCCCAAATAACTATAAAGGTACTTTAGTGACTAAGTAGTTTCATTAAAACCACTATACATACAACAGGCAATTGCATCAAAGTTTTATTTATACCCTTTTATCGCTCTTTTTAGACAAATGTTTCAAGAAAACTGATTTTAGACGAATAAGTTGATTTTCAGTTATAATCTTTCTGTGCAGTAAAAACTCACCCTGCTAAGTATCAAATGAACCTTTCAGTAACTTCCCAAAGAATTCACCATTACTGGTATTTCAAGTTCTTTTTACTTCTTCATAACTTAAGTGTGAAATTGGTAACAATAGAACTGCCTGATAACGAATAATCAAGTAGTACATGTACGTGCATATGTATATACGTTGAAAAGGCAAAGAAACTTTTTAGAAACAACAAATTCCTAAAATAATAATTTGTCCTCTCGTTTACTCTCGTATGATTTCAGTATTTCGAGAAGGTTACATCGTGACTCATTTCCTACTGTTCTAAAATATACGGTGACTTCCCAGCTCATATACAATGAATAGGTTTCTATGCAACCAAGTGGCAATTCATATCACACACTAAAGCTATAAGGAAATTAATTCACTTTTATGCAATGTCATCAACATAGGAAATCCACCTTTTACTGAGCATAATCATGCAAATTTCATGAAGGAATATCTAAAGCACTGCAAAACGAGGATGACTCGTAAGAGGTAATAATATTTTATTTATTTTATCAACAAATTATACATAAATCTATTTTATCTGTTTCAGTGTTTGCCATTCTGAAGGAAGGGACACATTGACACCGCCGCCTTGAATGAAAATGATTTTTCCTTTTTTAAGTTTACTGTAATTTTTTCTTAATCAACGAATGATTAGTTTTTTTTACGTATTTTGAATGAATCAATGTTATTATGGAATGAATTATCTATTTTTTCTTTAAATTCTATGTTCAATACACATTAATTATGTTATATACGAAAAATTTGAATTCAGTTATATTTAACAAAAGTTTTTTTTCTAAATATTTGCATTTACTATTTTACCTATATGAACTTTTTGAAACTTTTAGTTAATAAACCTAAATTAGATGGGATGAGCTTTTTACTGAGATCGCGTATGTAGGAAGCATTAAAAGTATTAAAATGGTAATTTTTAGACAATTATTGACGTAATCTTCAATGAAATGTTACGAATACAGCTCATAAATTGGTTACAACCCCGTTATATTTTTGATTCATTTACACCGAGGTTGCTTAGGTACTGCTAAAATTCAGTTATCTACACCTTCCTGCAACGTTATTAGATATATTCCCTTAAGTTACAATTTTCCGTCACTAATACCTCCTACGGTCGAGTTATGAGTCCGTTTCATTACGGCTCATAAATTGGTTACAGTCCCGTTATATTTTTGATTCATTTACACCGAGGTTGCTTAGGTACTGTTAAAATTCAGTTATCTACACCTTCCTGCAACGTTATTATATTCCCTTAAGTTACAATTTTCCGTCACGAATACCTCCTACGGTCGGGTTATGTGTCCATTTCATTTGTGTTACATTTTCACTAACGTTGCTTAAAAACTGGCCAAATCAAGGTGCTTATACGTTGCTAGAACGTATCTGAGGAGGATCCTAATACTATTTCAGAACCTATAGGTGAAAGCAACTATGGTTTTTTAATAGTTTTGCAACCGTCCTGCAACTTAATTTGGCTACATAGGGTCCGAGCAGAAAAGTTACCGAACCACCCATTATGGTGGCAAGGACCCACATGGTTGAAATCTCCGTCATCGTTATGGCCAACAACACCCGTTCGACCTCGGATTCAAAATTTAGACCTCGAAGAAAATGCTCCTGTTCTTAGTTATACTATTTCGGTTATCACCACCGAATATTGTACCTTAATTCACAAATATTCGTCCTTATCACGTCTTCTACGAATAACCGCTTGGTGCAATCGATTTGTACATAACGGCAGAGCCGACTCACACATCCGCACAAAAGGGAATCTCACATCCAGTGAAGTAAATCAAGCACTACAATTTTGGGTTCGACATGATCAAAGAGTATCATTTCCCAAAGACTATCAACAGCTTTCAACAGGGCGTGTAATTCCCACAAGTAGCTCAATTCAGCGGCTATCTCCTATTTTTGAGTCGAAAACTTCTACTCTTCATGTCGGGGGACGATTTGGTGAACAGCGCTAAGCATCAGCTTCTTCTAGCAAAGACTAGTCCATTATCGAAACTTATCGTTCAAGAAGCCCACGAGAATACATTGCACGGGGGAATCCAGTTAACGCTCAGCCTCACCCGTCAGCGATTTTGGATACTGGGATCAAGAGACTTAATTCGTCAGACAATCCGAAGATGCGTGATATGCTTTCCATAACGAGCTTCTGCTCAAACAGAATTAATGGGGATCCTTCCATCCGTACGTGTCAAGCCTAATAAACCATTTCTTTATACCGGTATAGACTACGCAGGACCCATTCTTGTCCGATACGGCCCAGGCCGAGGAAGACCAGCTCACAAAGCATACATAGCTTTATTCGTGTGTATGTCAGCGAAAGCTATACATCTAGAGCTTGTGTCGGATATGACTACCGACGCCTTCATAGCGTCTTACAAGAGGTTTACAGCGCGAAGAGGATATTGCAAGGCTGTGTATAGTGACAACGCAACAACATTTGTAGGTTCCTCCAAAGAACTTCGAAATTTATTATTTTTCTGCCAATCTAAGCTGCCAGAGCCATTAAGTAATCCTTTGACTTCACAAGAGACAGAGTGGCACTTCATACCACCACACGCCCCGAACTTCGGAGGCTTATGGGAGGCAGGTGTTAAATCAGTAAAGCACCACC
This sequence comes from Dioctria linearis, assembly GCA_963930735.1. Taxonomy (NCBI): domain Eukaryota; kingdom Metazoa; phylum Arthropoda; class Insecta; order Diptera; family Asilidae; genus Dioctria; species Dioctria linearis. The sequence goes on from OZ005740.1 coordinate 66,939,141, forward strand.
TAAAAAGGGTTATTGGAAGTTAAACTTTAACTTTTGCGGAACTTTACACACTTCTGACCCAAACAGAAACGTACGTAAAATCTCGTCCTCTATACCCTCTGTCTCCTGACGCGGATGATGTCGAAGTTTTAACGCCAGGACATTTCCTGATCGGTTCTGCACCACTGACGGTTCCAGAACCATCTCTTGAGTCCACATGCTCAAATGGGTTGTCCAGATTGAAGCTTTTACAACAAATGTATGAACATTTTTGGAGAAGATGGTCTGCAGACTATCTGTACAATTTACAAGACAGGACCAAATGGATGAAGAAGCAACCGAATGTGAACCCAGGACTTCTCGTTCTTATCCGTGATGACCATACACCACCTTCGACATGGGCACTTGGACGAGTCATTTCATCTCATCCAGGCTCTGACGGACTTATACGAGTCGTTAAACTTCAAAGCAATGGTCATACCATGACACGTCCTATTAATAAAATTTGCGCTCTTCCAATTGCAGATAATGACAACGCCCCGTCTAACCAGGATCTGCCAGGGTGGGCGGTGCCCCCTCTGATGTTCACGTCAATTCAGGCAGCCAAGCTGACAGCCCTGAGAAATAATTCTTAGTACCAGCTGACACCCCTAAAATAAATTTTGAATATTCTTTCGTCGCAAGGGCGAGATGGGCGGTTATGTTCCAGTCATTTAGTATATTCAACGACTCACATCAGTAAACCAAACCAACTCTACAATAATTCGTTGCATTCCAAACAAATTAGAATTTTTTATAATAATAGATAACTGTATTGCGTTTATATTTAAATTTGATTCTTTTTTTAAATATGTATGTGCATCCATCTGTTTGGATAGCGCTTGGTTTTTCAAGTTAGCCAGATTAGTGTTATCAGTTTGATTTTGCTTCTCCACTCGATCAGATCGCGTTGTTGACAATATTTATAATGTTGTACCATAAGCAAAAATTGAAATAAAGAATTGCATTACTATCTGAAAGAAGAGTTTTTGTTTAATTGCGTATATCGTTAATATAAAATTGTGACTCTCGGGATTTCTCGATAATCCGGCTGCGCGGATAGAACAATAATACTGCGTGATATCTATCAGCGTTGTATATTGGTTCAAATTTGCGTTGTAGGCTGCTCGGAACTTCTGATATGAACCCAAATAGGGTTTCCATTGGCATAAGTTGGTCCCCGAATGCACGTTGTTATTGTACGCATGTGCTGCTGTGCGTAGAAATCCATCCCAATTTCTCGGGTCCTCGTCAACGAAGCTCCTCAAATAATTAGCTAAGTTGGAATGCTGTCGCTCCACCGCAATTGATTGTGGATGGTAGGCAGTAGTCTGCAACTTTTAAATCTTTAGCATTTTGCACAGAGATTTTATGACTTCCCCAGTAATGTTGGCTCCTTGATCAGTCACTAATTGCTTCGGCAACGTATATCAGCTAAGTATTTGCTCAAATAACGCCCCTGCTAGCGTATTCGATTTCTGATCAGGTATCGCTAGGAAATCAACAAACCTAGTTAAGTCATCCATCATTGACAAAATGTATTTGTTACCAGAGTGGCTTACAGGAAATGGTCCTACCAAGTCTACGTAGATCTTATCGAACGGCTTCTCGGAAACTTCCGTTACGACTAGTGGCATTTTAATAGCCTTACATTGTTTATTCTTCTGGCATTTGGAGCATGGCCTGATATAGGTGGCAATATCAGCCTTCATCCCCTTCCACCGGTAGAAGCGTTTTATCCTTTCCAAGGTCTTATTCCTTCCGAAATGCCCCCCGAATCGAGAGTCATGATAATCTTTTAATATTACCTTTATCTCTTCGGGATCAGTAACGTATTGTGGTGTCTGAGTGCCATGCAGCCTTCTTGACGTAATAGGAGTTTCACCAACGTCCTCCCAGCCCTCCTCAGACTCTGGCAGATCCCCCCTTGCATAAAGTTTTTTCTTCTGAGCTTGTAAACGAGTGCCTGCTAAACAAGGGTATTCTTTACTTCCATCAGATTCTATTTTCGCTTTTTTTTTGGTATGCTGCTCAGGGCGTCCGCATTACCATTCTCCTTTCCTTTTTGGTAAACAATCTCAAAATCGTATTCCGACAGTTTATGATGGAACCTTACCATGCGTGATGTTATATCCCTTACCTTGAATACACCTCTGAGCGGCTGCTGGTACGTTTTAATTTTAAAATGCCTTTCCAAGAGATAGCATTTGTAATTGCGTACAGCCCACACTATAGCCAACATTTCGCGTTCTGTGGTCGAGTAATTTCCGCTTGATTTAGCGTGCGACTGGCGTAGCTAACAGGTTTACCTTCCTGTTCTAACACAGCTCCTAGAGATTCCCCACTGGCATCCGTAATTAATGTAAATTCCTTCGTATAATCCGGATAAACTAGCAATGGAGTTATAGTGAGAGCCTTTTTAATCAGGGCGAATGACTCATCACACTTGGGTCCCCAATTAAACTTCATTTCTTTCTCAATAAATTATTAATTGGAGCCATGATTTCCGAGAAGCGAGGAACGAATTTCCGGTAATAATTACCTAACCGTAAGAAATATTGAACCTGTCTCACCGTCTTTGGTCGTGGAAAGCTCTGTACAACTTCCACCAAACGTTGATCTGGCTTTACTCCTTGCTCCGAGCATACATGGCCCAGATACACCACTTCTTTTTTTCAGAAACTGGCATTTAGAGGGTAGCAGCTTTAAATTATGACCCCGAAAACGTTGAAATACTTGCTTCAACTTATTGTTGTGTTTTTTGCAAATATAATGACAACGTCGAGTTACACGAAACATTTTATTCCCTGTAACCCTGTTAACGGAATATTAATTAATATTAGGAGCGACTGAAAAAACGGAGGAGCAGTTTTTAGCCCAAACGGCAATCGTTTATACTGAAATTATTGAAATTAGTGCTCAAAGCTGTTTTTTCTCTATCTTCTGGATGAATTAATACTTGATGATACCCGTTAGCAAAATCTAACGTGGAAAAGTACCTGGAATGATCCAGCCGATCCAAAATGTCTTCAATTCGCGGATGTGGATACGAAAATGGGATGCAAACCTTGTTTAGTTCCCGAAAATCCACGCACAACCTATACTTGCGGTTACCAGATTCGTCAGTTCCCCTCTTGGGAATCAGCAGTACTGGAAAGTTAAACGGACTATCGCTAGGCTCTATCCTTCTCTAACAGTTTTTCAAGTTGCTTCTTACATTCTTCTCTGTGGGCTTCCGGCATGCGGTACTGCTTCCTATGAATGGGCCCTGTATTAGCTATTAAAGGTAGTTTGAAGGTTTTCGTCGGAGTGTCGGTCAATTTGTCTCCTGGCAAATGAAAAATATTACTATATTCGTAACCAATTTGAGTCGCGGACTCCGAGTATTAGTGATTGTTTCATTAGTTTAAGCCGTTGCTGACTGAGATTGTACTTCAGTCGACCTTCTCCTATAGGCTGTACAGAGTACTTACTTAGGCTCTCCAGCTTAGGTCTGAAATTCTTTATTTCAACTGCCTCAGTTCTAGCGTTGACGATTCCAACAAATGCATGTCCATTCTTAGGCCTGATTAGGGTATTACTACAGTACACGCCGGGACATATTTCTTCTGCCATACACACCATATCATCCTCGCTTGTAACGTGGATGCTTATCAGCTGCTCCGTCCTCGGATCCATTCGTATTATGGATCCCTTGAACTCTCCGGCTCTTGGAGGTGAAGCTATCCTATCCCGTTTTAGATGCTGATTATCATCGATGCTTAAGACTTCTGCATACGCCGCAGTTTGGAAAGTTTCGACCCCGATTTCCTTGCGAAGACCTCTTGACTCTTTCTCTTTATCCCGTACTAGCTTCTTGCCCCACATATCATCTGGAAAGATCATAAAGGTTTCTGAAAGAGGAGAATTGTTTTCCTGAGCTAATCCTATGCGAAGGGATGCTCTCAGGACTTTTCTCCTCTGTTTCCTTCTGCGAAATGTCTCTCTTATATACTGTTGCGTGGTCTCCCTGCCTATAACTTCGCGCCGTTTATCAGACGGCAACAAGGATGTCTTGAGAATATCAAACCTATCTTCCTTGCGAGGATTATTTGGTTCCTTCTCTTTTCCAATTGCTACATTTGCCTTCGGACTCTCAGCTTAATCCGCACTTGTGATAAAAGCTGCACTCCAGATATTTTCCTCCTCTCGTTCCTCTTCCACTGACTCTGCTAGTGTCTGGCTTATTTACCTCACATCTTCCTTTTGTGATTTCGTTTGCGGGTTCTCTAGTTCGGGTATTTCTCTTCCTTTATTATTACTTACCTCAGACAAGTACCTTTGTATGCTATTTCACACTTTACTTGTTTTAGCAACAACGTCTTTTAATGCTGTTATTCTATCTTTAAGCCGAATCTCAATATCACTTGGGTTAGGCACTTCTTCCCAATTAGGTTTACCTGGGCTTCCTTGTGTACACCATTTTAGCTCTATGACTTCAACTTTTTCTTTCCCTGTGATGGAACCAAAGAGCGGTCCTCGGTCCTTGCTCTTTTCTATCGCCCGTATTGACAATCTCTTATTTATACAGTCAATGACAGCTCTATCTCTGAGAAATTCAATACCCAGTATTCCATCAGCTCCGATTCAGTCCGTGTCATATATGGCGTTAAATTTGCAAGTCTGTTCAACTTCACTTCATTCGTAGCTTGGCTGTACATGTTCCGATTGAGCTTCTTTGTGCCCCAAACAACCCTCCTATTTTGATTTTTTTTAACGTTTGTATAGGCGTAGTTCTCTTGATACGATTTACTTTAATCACATTGCACGTAGCCCCCGTGTCAACCAATAACACCAATTTACCCTTTATGCCTATATCCGATTCTACAGTAATTATACAATTATTAAATAAACTTAGTTCTATTTCACTGGCTACTTCATGTGGGACTTTCGTTGTCTCTACTTTTGTTAGTTGAAGGCAGCTGCGGTAAAAGTCCCCAGCTGCCGATCCCCGTTTCCCTGATGGGCAATGTATTTTTTCACACAAATCTCTGTATAATGATCAGAGGTTTTACAAAATTGGAAATAGAGAACTACAGCCTCTGCCTGAGCTACCCCCATAAACCTTACATGGGTGTTTTCCACACTCTGTCGCTTCGTGTCCATATATCCGACATCTCATACAATAAGGGGACGGCCTTTTCTCTGTACATTCCTTCACAATATGCCCCTGCCTCCAGCACTGGAAACATTTGATATTTATGGGTTGCTTTAGCTGGGCAGAGGGGTTCCTGAACATCCCTGACGAAGCTGGCCCTTGTCTTGGTGGGATTGCTGTCCGTTTGTTCTCGTCTTTGTAAACTCTACCCGTACTCCAACTGTTCGGTGGACTTTTTCTAATTCCTTCCCCGGTATAGTTAAGCATTCCTGGTTCTCTCACCTGTTGCCGTCTGGCGTCTCTCTAGAAGTAATCTGCCTCCTCACGTGCCTCGTTCAAAGATTGGAATTTTCAGCCGGTTAGGTATACTTGCGTAGTCCGGTTCATCACGCCTGCTTTGAATGTGGCTATTGCATCAGCCTCCAACTCTGAAATCAGACCCCCGTCCTTACCTGGATACTTAGCTGAAACTGCCGTTTTAATTTGATTCAACAAATCCTTCAATCTACCCGCATATTCCCTAATGTCGTCTCCGGGTCTTTGGCTGCACGCCATCATTTCGGTTCTTAATCCGCTGTAGGACTTTTTAGGGATATAAGCAGTTTTAGTGGTCTGCTGCAATGCCGCTCCTCTGAACTCACCAGACAGTATGCATCGTCCATCAACCGATATCTTACACATTTCATGAAGATATCTTATTCTTCGGCCTTAAGACGATCGTAAAGATCTTTGCAGCAGTTTAGGTAGCGGTGCACTTCTTTCGCTAGCTTGAGCGACCTTTCCCCCGAAAACATTGGGACATATTTAGGTACCATATCCATGATTATGTCATGTACATCAACCATGTTGTCTTGTTTGTCCGTGTGATGTTAATTTTTCCGTACGACTGTCTATGTTCTTATACGGCCTTTGGTCTGCAACTGACTTGGGTGTTGAACACTGGGTTTTAGCTGTTTTAACACTTCCACTTTGTTTTGCCTCCCAGAATAACAGCCTTCTTCGTCCACAACTTTTCTGTGACTCAGCGCCTTTTTCCTTTTCCTGTGTATTTGGACCAAGTCCTACTTCCTTCGCTAATTCTTCGGTTAAGTTCTCTGCTTCTAGCAACTGCTGTTTCAGAACTTTTACTTTCTTTATTAGAGCCTGATTTTCCTTTTGGCCTTCTTCTACTGCTTGTTCCAACGAATTCTCACCTTTGTGGATAATGTCATAAGTAGCTGTAACCAATAAATCAAGTGCCTCCCCCTTAGTACTTGTCCGGGTGCAAGTATTTAGTTCTTCAAGTACAGCTTCTAACTCCTCACTTGGCAATCGCTTCTTAAGTTCAGTTGTTAGGCGTTCTCCGATATACTGCCAGTCTTGTTCATACCATTTTAATTTATCTTGGCACTCTTTCAACTCTTGTGATTTATTTTCCAATTTTTCCTCCTGCTCTCGAAATCGCAAAAGTTCCTCTCTCGTCAGGACGTTGCTTCTCCCTACTGACATCTACCCTAATGAATCACAAGATTTCCTAATCTACTGTCACCTTACACTTCAATGTCACTTCTCGCAGACCAAACCAATTACTTTAAACACGAACCGCAAAACATTTGAATTTTTTTTCAACTTTACCATGTAACGAGTGCTCTCCTATGAGCACCTTACTTGAAGTTAGTTCAGGGCACGGCACGTTTGATGTATGTACGTGTATGTATAACCGATGATTGGAGTAGCTAATATAGCTTTGCTCCTAGTGTGTGCTGGAGTAGCTAATATAGCTTTTCTCCTAGTGTGTGCTGGAGTAGCTAATATAGCTTTGCTCCTTGTGTGTGTGTTTGTGTTGAGTAGCTCATAAAGATCAACTCCTCAAAAGATGTAAGTGTAATTTCCATCAATTTCACAAAAAAAAATTAAAATCACAAACGTAAAAATTTAAACCACTTGATCTAACACTTAAATGCATGAAACGTAAAAGAATTAATTTATTGTAATCTCTGAAAAATAAATTTATCAAAAAAAAAAATTTCAACAATCTTAAAAGAATTAAAAAAAAGAACAACACAACAGCAAGAAATTCTCAAATTTCTAACCTGCGCCAATTGTCATGTCTCACTAGCAATCAACCAAAGAAACTATCGAATTAATTAAAAAACACTTCTCGAATTATACTAGAACAATTCTTTATTTATGTACTTTATTTTCAGAACACCGCGACTTTCCCTATCTTACGTTAAGTAGACTACCTGGCGCTTAGGTCATCTGAACCGACACACGAAACTTTATGCGCTCCAAAAGCAGCTAGAGCTTGACTGAACGTTAAAGGCACTCGCCAGACCAGTTATTGGCCTTTTATGCCCCAATATTCGGAAGTCAGCCTTTTTTGCTCACAACGCGGATGTAAACAAACGACACAACCTTGTCGTTTGCTCTACCGGTGGCAGCACCTGAGTTGCTTAGTAGTAAACAATCGCCTTACATAATAATTACCATGCGAGGTTAATTATTATTGTAATCGTCGATTGCTCCACTAAGCGCTCATCGCCACCAGCTATTGCGCTAATCAGCAAAACATTCTATGGTTGCAGAACAATTCCGTGCGAGGTAATTGTTTAGCAATCGCTGATTATTTTACCAGATGTGCCTTCGGCTGTTGGAAGAATCTTCCGTATATTGGGCCACAACAGCTCCAATAGCCCACTACTCTTTGGCAGCGCTAAATTTCAAAATTTGCCATTATGTTTGAATATAAACAAGTTCAAAATCCGCCAAAATTCACTGTAGTTTTGAAAGTTGTCAAGTGAAGATCAGTGCGGTTTAGCTCAGTTTTTTCGTTTTTATTACTGTTTTTTTTGTTCTTTGAACTATTTTTTTTTCTGCCATGGAAATATTAAATTCCGGGTCTTTAGACTCTGTGGATGTTGGTCTGACCCCTACGCCTCCCGAGCTTTTGGCATCCTTCAAATCAATAAGACGTGTGAGACCACTACCACCGACACCCAAAAAGGCTCGTAAAATCAAGTTTGCCATTATACGACCATCAGCTCACGAGATTGTGCCTGTGATAAATCTTGTCGGGCCATTTGAGGCAAGGCCTGCGTCGCCCAAAGTAAAGAGGCTGCAAAGGAAACCTAAGCCTAACGACAATTTTGCTTTTAAATCAAAGGTAAAAATTAAAAATTATGGCCCAGGAATATGAGTTCCAACTCGTCCACGTCATCCGAACAGAAGTCTGAAACAGCTTGCATTATAGCAGAGATCTTCCAGTCAAACGCAAGGTCAAAGGTATACAGCTCAGAAACCCGAGTATTCCCGCAGCCGAAGTGTATAACATCCTCTAAAGGTCCCACTATACCTCGAACAGCATCTAATATTAATAGTAAGAAGGCAGAGTGTCCGAAGCAAAAAAACTAAAACACAATGCCTAGTTTACCTGGAAATCTGCTTGATATAACACCAATCGAAATCAGCAGAACAAATACTACAATTGAGTCTTAGAGTTCAGCCAAACCAAAAACGATAAGAAAGGATCCGAATACACAAGTGTGAGTGGGTGTCCAATCCATTTTGCTATACCATCATTATTTCGAGGTGTTACAAACGGAATGGCAAACTTTGTATGCCCTATGGATTTCATCTAGGGTAAAAAAATTATATATAGGTATATATAGCAGTTGCCTCTCCATCACTTTTTTGGATGCGGGAGGATGGTCAGGCCACACCAATATCATACTATCCCTCGAAACAAATTTCTCCAAAATATGTGGTCCTGAAAAGTAAAACAAAGAGCACACAAAGTACCTAATTCAAAAATGTTGAAAATTACAAAAAATACTTATCTAAAACAATCCCAAATTTCTCATCTGCAACACTTTCACGGCTGGAACAAAACTAAAATCTGAAAGTTACGGTCTTATGGAAAGCTTTGGGTACACTAGAATCATTTTTAGTAGGTGAAAAGAAATTTTCCGAAACTGGGTTTCTTGAAGAAAACAATTTTTTTTCCGTAATCTAAGAAATATTGTAGCAAGTGTTATACCATTTTAGAATCCTTATTAAATGCGTCAACTTTTAGAGTTGCTTGTCAAACTGGCGTAGTACATTTTTTTTTCATTACAGTCAGTTAAACTTGCGCGAAATATTAATTTTCTATTCTTGGTTCGGCAAAATGTGACATTTTCTTCCAAGCTGGAACAGTAGGCTTAGAATTTAAGGCAGCAGGTTACATAAGCACTATTCGGGATTACAGAAGAAAAATATAATTGAAAAAAAGTAAAGATTTGTAGCAACAGGAGTTAAAAAACCATCACAAGGTGTACATTTTCTCGAAAACAAAAGAAATCTCTAAAATTTGAAAAATACATGACTTAGAATTTTTTTATATTTTTCTGGTAACTGTTATGATTTGGTCTATCACCCGATTCCGGCTTGACGTCGACTTACGGGACACCCTGTATATTGAAATAAAAATGTGTGTACTTGAATTAAAGGGCTGAGTTAACTTTTCACAACCCGGCATCCCGTTCGCTCGAGCACAGATATCACAGGACCGTTACACAGAAAATCGACCAATTTTGAGTAACTTTGTGAATGGATTTTCTTAAATTTTGATGAAATTTCACAGGAACCAATTTTTTTTTTGCGATCCATGTATGACCGAGATATGGTCATTTCAAATTTGAAAAATGTGGCAAATTTTGCTTGGTAGATGTAACTTTAAAAATTTATTCCTCAGATTGTACCAATCGCATCTTCATGAAATAAACGTTATTTATTTTCGCAACCTTTGAGGTTTCACAGAACGATTAATCAAGGACCTTTTTCTAAAAATTATGGATATTTCCGTTCTCCTTGAATATCTCAAAATCCACAGGCCTGATATTTTTTACTTTTTTAAGTATGCCAATATATTCCTTGGAGTGTCCAGATGACACTTTTTTTTATTTATTTTTCCCGCGATCAGGTATAGAACCCACACTTGTTACAATCGGTCAAAGATGAAGAATAGAAGAATTTTTAAAAACTTTTTTTTAAAGAAGTAAGTCAAACTGAGGTTCAAACCCAAAAAACAGAAGAAAAATGATGGCTGATAAAGCGAGAGAAAACTCAACTAATTAGTCCGATCTCGTAGAGTACTTATCTTTTAAATGTCAGAAGGCAGGAGCGAAAGAAGTCAACATTGTTAAGATATGGGTTATATTTCTATTGGAGTCTAAAAATTAGCGATTTCGCTTTAAGATTTCTTCTAGTAGAGGATAAATTGAATAGGACTTGGAGTCTAGATTGACGCGCAGGGACCTGAAAGTCAATTTTAGACAGAAGACAAGCATAGCAGATATCAACAATTATAACTTTGAAGAGAAAGACATCCAGAAAGATTCTTCGATTAGCTAGGGTCGGTAGATTAAGCAGACTTAGTAGTCTATCATGATATTCGAGGGACACATTATTAAACATAAGAAGCCCTGTACATTTTCTTTGAGCAGATTACATTTGAGCTGGGCATGAAGCATAGAAATGGCTCCATTCTTGGCAGGCATATTCAACAGTACTTCTCACCAAAGAGATAAATAACGTTACAATAGATGACGTACACTTAAATAATTTCGTAGTACGAAAAATGCAACCCACATTATAAAATTAATATGGGAGGAGAAAAGTAACTTGGAGTCAAAGATTGCACCTAGATCTCTGTGTTCAAAATTTCTGGCGACGTATTTATTATTGATGGTATAAGCGAAAATACCGGGATCCAGCTTCCTAGTATAAGTCATCACCTTGCACTTATCAATATAAAATTTCAGCGAATTTACATTACACCAGTTTGGCAGTTGTATCAGATCTTCCTGCATGCGGAGACAGTCTTCAACAGTATTAATTACACGGAAAATTTTAGCATCATCTGCGTAGAGTAGACAGTTAGAATTTAATTGGGAGGGAAGGTTATTTATATAGGTCAAGAAAATGAAAGGTCCAAGAACGGTCCTTTGCGGAACACCACATGTTTGCTTGTAGGAGGCAGAAAGGAATCCGTTAAAGACTACAATACTTTCTCTGTCCATGAGATACGATGTGACCCAAACAATAGTGCTATTGCAAAAGCCCACTTGTTCCATTTTGACCAATGCACTTTTATGATTAATTTTGTCGAATGATTTAGAAAAGTTGGTATAAACACAATCAACTTGTTTACCTATATCTAAGGGACAGGCAATTGTATCTGTAAACAAGGTGAAGTTGATCTACCAGAGAAAAAGCCGTGTTGTTTTTCGGATATATATTGTTCAGTCTACTGGAAAAGCTCACTATAAGCAATCTTTTCAAAAATTAATGCTAAGATATTTGAAATGGAAATGGGGCGATAGTTTACAACACATAGGATCGCCAGATTTAAAAATCGGAGTACCAAAGCAATGCTTTAAGGATTTAGGGAAGGTTCTGGTATCAGTGGACAGATTAAATAACTAATAGGTTCAGCTAACGTATATGAGGATTGTTTATAAAATGTATTAAGGATTTTATCTGGTCCAGGGTTCTTGCTACAGTCAAGCATTTCTAATATGTTAAGAACTTCATGAGACGATACATGACATAGGGAAATGCCTTCCGAACCCCTATTAGAACCAGGAACCAGATACTGGCCATGTCATGATGGAATTGCTATTTGTAAAAACGGATGCAAAGTGCCTGGAAAACATTTCACAAGAAGTACTTGACGAGGAGGAGGTTTCATCAGCGTACACTAGCTCTTTCGGGTAAGAATTTAATTTCTTCAAATCTTTACAGTTTGACCAGAAGACTTTGGGTTGATCCCTTAATGCATATTCCGTTTTCTTTATGTACTCATTATAACATTTCTTGAGAAGTGATTTGCATTTAATGGTACCTGAATTTTACAGCTCTGCTCCAGTGGATACTGACATTTTTGGAAATAAAATTTTGTAAAATCAATGAGCTGCGAATGCAAATAATTGGTACAAGACTAAAAATTCTAGTGGAACCATGAGGAAAGTGTGTCGAGAGAAAAGTAATAAATACTATTAAGGAGAGGTACCTTCATAGTTAAATTGGCTTGAGTCAAACCATTTAACCTCATAAAGTGTTCCTAAGATTTTTTTATTAATAAAAAGTTACGTCTACAGCAATACAATACAAATTACATCCCTATCGATCCTCAAAATCCATAATAAATCCAAGTTACATTGAACACTAAACTTCGATGTTTTTTTTTCAACTATGTATACAGTTAAGCCGTTCATTCATTCACTCACTCAGTACTACTTAGAGAATACCTTTATTTTGAACTAATCTCCAAGAACCAATCTGATGAAAAATACATTTTTGTCCTAATTAAAGATGTTATCGAAAGATTTTAATAGACCAAAACCATTCGTTACGCTGGGCCGTGGAATCCTATCCTATTGTTTTTCAAGCAAAAATCCACGCCAGAGAAATGTGCATTAGAATCAATATACAAAGAGGCTATTGGCACATACTTACCAGCATTCCACGCGAAAACGATCACCTTGGAACCCGACCATATCCGATTTGGATGGAGTATCAAAGTAGTTCCACCCTTCCGCTAGGGGTGTTAGAAATATCCTGATTTTATTATGATTTCAAAAAATTATCTTGAGAACGGAGCAACCAACCGATTTTTGTGATTCAAATGCCAAATAAAACTTAATCTGCCATAAAAAGTATAGGACCACTGTTGTGGTCCGAACTTCTATGCGAAAGTGGAACTTCATGGACCAGTAACTGGCAGGTGCATGTGTGCACTAGCAGTAGTCAATCGCAAGGCATATTTTTTCACATAGCAAAATGCTGGTCTATTGCATGCTGTTTACTACTGACTGCCTGAACATTATTTCACTGGCATATCTGTGTGATTGTTTACAAACGAAGCAACGAATATCAAGCACGTTATTGCGTACAATGTCCTGTTTGGTTGTTCCGGTTTATTAACGATAGCCCAGCTCCTGAGTAGAATGACGCTGAGCAGCAGTTTCCTCAAAGGTGGTAGAACATTACCGCTTCACCAGTTCCGCATCTAAGTTTACGAGGAACGCTACTGACTGGAGGTGAGCAGTTGCGTTTTTAACTAAGGGATCACTGAACTATGATATCGGGTGTCAAATTATAATTAGGCGGTGAAGAGCATATGCCTGCTCACAGTTTTTAAAGAAAATACATAGTTGATAATAAAAAAATTATTAAGACAAATTTGAGCGTTCTTGTAAAAAATCTCCGGGAGTGATTAGGTTTTCAAGGAACACGACAGCCCCGGACAAACAACATTTTTTGTTAATAATAGTAATTTCTTAAAAAAAAAATTGTATCATTACTTATTGAGGAGCTCTAGCCCTTTTCTTTTTATAATTTTTTTGTAAGGCAGCAACCTTATCTATTTATGTAAAAACAATTGTGATGATGTGCGGTTTTGCTTTGTACTGCTCACGGGAAAGGTCTTTGCGGCGCTATAGGAGGTGTACTAAAAAGGAACGCAGCATTAGCTAACCTTAAACAGCCACTAGACCAACATAGTGAACAACAAGTAAATACGATTTTAAACATACACAAAACTCAAAAGCTATCCGCTTGAGTTCAATTATGGGTTTTATTGCTATTTTTGACATTTTCTTTTTTACATAACGAAAAATACTTAAAATAGTAAATTGCTACCCCAGGTACTCTTCATAGTCGAAAGCTTTTTTGTTTTTTTTTATCACTTTCTCACGACGTGGGAAGAAAGTACGCGAAAATTGTGAAAGTTTTGATGCAGTAAAATTGCATCGAAAATCTGTAATCTGGTATGCGTCTGTTGGCGTCGTAGGAAAATATTAATTTTTAGGCGGCAGGAATAATTGTATGTATGTACATGAAATTTGGAGGAATGAAAGTGCTATATTTATGTATTGGGTATATTCGAAGAGGAAGGTTGGTAGTTAAATCTGCATATCGTGGGAGTGAAATGTGTGTCTGATAATGAAATGTAATTTATGCTTAATTACATTTTATTATAATGTGGGAAAGTGAATTTTAATTAAAATAATGAAAATTAAGTTGGAAATCATTTCATTTAAATGATTTTTGTTATAAAAATCATATCCTCGATACTTCAATATATCGTTTAGGACAATGTATTGATGTATTGGACTAATGGGGTCACAAGAGTCAGCTCTCAATCCAAAATGAAATTTACGCTTTGTAAACGGGAAGATCAAGTAAGTGGATCGAAAATTTAAGAATAGATATAATAATGTAGAGAAAATACGAGGAACATATACTTTTATACCTGTAAAAAATTATTGTATTTCGGTAAGGCATTATTCATTTTCAAACGAAGCTGTAATTTTTAATATGAAAACTGGAAAACCATTTAAAATATTTTAAATTCTTATATAATACGTATCTTTAGCAAGTTTTCTCTCTGCGGTTTTAAAAACTTAGACAGAGTTACGGGGGCAACTTCAGAGGAGCAAGATTAAGCTAAGAGCAGTTCCACTAAAAGGTGATGCCAGTAAATGTATGGACTCTGGTATCCGCTACAATAGAAATAAGTGATTAATCATTGGAAAGGTATTAATATTTGTAATAAGACATCTGATGGCTTTTGCCTTGATTCTTTCTCCGATCGGAGTAATACCACTTTTATGTATATAGGTGTAAGTCCGGTCCAATATTACAATTGCTTTCTTGTTGTCTTGACATATTAAACAATGTCGGAAGTCTCTAGTTGGAATCACCAGTTCGCAGTTTTATGGGAAATATAACTACCTAAAGCGGTTCTTGGATTTTTATATCTGTGGCTTAGTGATGGAATATGCTCCAACTTCGAATCAAATTGATCGCAATTGCGTCTGATTCAAAAATGCATCTATTCAATAGTCACAGTAACTATCGTGTTAAAATCTAGCTTAGGACCTCTTTGTAAAGCGGTTCTCATCATGTCACTGATATCACTGAGCTGGGCTCCATTGAAGTCATGAGTTATATTGCAGAATTGATGTAGTTCAGACTAGTTATTATACTGTAGGTGTTCGCAACACACTCTAGCACCTTCGGAATGTAAGCTTGTGTTCACAAACTCACTGCTTCCCTCTCAAATTTAAGATATCAGATAAAACTTGAGCACTGGTTCCAAAGAGGACCTTTCATCCTTTAACTATAACGATAACTAACATGGTAAATATTACAACTGAAATGGTTTTTTCAGTTTGATATTATACAGGTATATATGTGCATATACACGGAAAAGAACATTAGAGTGGCCCAAAAATGTATGGATTTACAAAAGTGCTAAAATGCTTAAATGCTTATTCGGAATTTATTATCTAATGTAATTTTAAACTTTTATATAAAATTTCAGTGAAATTCATTCATATTTAGCGGTCACTCAAATCGAAAGTAGTGATTTTTTGGCTGTTTTTGACTTTCAGGAATAATGTTTCAATATTTTTTTTTCATAACTGTTTAATTTGATAATATTTTTTCTTGATTTTTTTTCCATTTGAGCGAACTTATTATAAACTTATTGCAATGAAAGGTGTTTTAGCAGATTTAATTTTTCTATTTTTCCTAAACTTTTTTAATACGAAAATTCGGAAACAGAACTCTAATGTTTTGACATCGCAACATTTTCTTTGCAAAGAAATGTGGCACACGGGTATACCATTTTACTATAACTTAGTCTACAATTGATTATCTTTCTAGCGACGATATCTTAAGGGGTCATGTAGTTTATGAACTGTTCACATAATGCGATTTTCGAAGGAGAAATATGTGTGTACTGTCCGTTAGTAGAACGTACACGCTAACTTGATTAAGTGACTGAAATGAATGCACTGGTAAATTTGGATCAAGATCAGTGGTCTATTTCCCAACAACAAATCAACACTGTTCACTTACTTTTGCTTTCAAGAAACTACTGCCCTTATTTTTTAGAACTTTCCACAATTAAGATCAGATTATGTACAAAAAGTTTCAGGTCAACGATTCAAACGTATGGGGAAACACACTTACAGAATAGTTAATAATAGATATATAAATTGATATTCAATATATATGGTTAATATAGAACAAAGTTAGAATAAATTAATTGCAAAACACTAACACACTTACTTAGCTTAAATATCTTGAACAATCGTATTAAGACAGGATTATAACTGTTGGGTCAGAGATCAACACACACTAGAAAACGCGCTATTTGACACCGATTTTTGATGTACAATTTTCATAAATAGATATGTTGAGACAAAACTCTGTACATAACTTTGGGTCTGAGATTTTTGTATCACACTGAAAATACTTATTAGCACCAAGTTGTAATATAAAATCGTCAAAAAATGTGATAAAATATATGTGTAAAGTAGATATGCACACGAAATGTATAATATATATATATATAAGTCAAAATATAGTCAAATAGATATATGAATAAGTATTAAAATGTTACAAGTGGCTGGTACTCACCGATCTAAAACTTGGCACTTGAGGAATTGGCTGTAAGCTAATGTTAAGCCCTTTGTTCTTGGCTAGAACAATTCTTTATTTCCGTCGAGACCAGAAATAAAGTGTTAATGTTAGTAATATTATCTCAGTCGAGACCCGAGATAATGCTTATTAAGTCAGTCGAGACCCGGCTTAAAGAGTTATCTTAACTTCAGTCGAAACCCGAAGTAAGATTCTTTATTTCCGTCGAGACAAGAAATAAAGTGTTTGTTAGTAAAATATTATCTCAGTCGAGACCCGAGATAATGTTCATTAAGTCAGTCGAGACTCGACTTAAAGAGTTATCTTAACTTCAGTCGAGACCCGAAGTAAGATTCTTTATTTCCGTCGAGACCAGAAATAAAGTGTTTGTTAGTAAAATATTATCTCAGTCGAGACCCGAGATAATGTTCATTAAGTCAGTCGAGACTCGACTTAAAGAGTTATCTTAACTTCAGTCGAGACCCTAAGTAAGATTCTTTATTTCCGTCGAGACCAGAAATAAAGTGTTTGTTAGTAAAATATTATCTCAGTCGAGACCCGAGATAATGTTCATTAAGTCAGTCGAGACCCGGCTTAAAGAGTTATCTTAAGTTCAGTCGAGACCCGTTGTAGTATACACATTACGTACGTATATACAAACGTACATACATAGCATGAATAATAATAATGCACAATGCTTAATGACATGATATGAGCACATCATTGTACGCACATATATTATTGTGCAAGCGCCATATCATGCTTGTAAGCAAACATATCTCATATTGCAAAACAAAACAAAACAAAACAGAAATACAATTTACTTCCGATTTATCAAAAGAAATTACAATCTTAAGAATCAGCAATTTGATACCATTTACAAGTAAGTCAAGTAGGTGACAAAAATGTGTGTCATAACAATTGATGTAAATTATTATTGTGAAAGGTCATTCAATAAGTAAGAAAGCAATGAATTTGCTTATTGGACAATTCATTTCTTGAAATTGCCATTTCTTGCTTATGGAATGATTTTCCATAAGAATCTATGTAAAACAATTATATAAAAGACGAAGAAAAGAATAAAGAACTCAGACTTGATTATTACTGCATTGAAGTATATTCATTTCTCGTAATTCGGCTTCATAGCCTACTGATCACAAAGCGGCACTCTTCAGCCTGATCAACCGACCTAAGCAGAGGCAGTAAAGCGGCATATAGCCTTGCCTTGCTTACCTTTAAAGCTTGAAGACTATAAAGCGGCAAATTAAGCCTAGTCTTGAGCTTAAAGATACAAATAAACAAAACAAAATATTACATGGCGACCGTGACATATGAGCCTACAAATACGGCCAAATACAAAAAGATTACACTGGAGGAGTATAGACAGAAGGCGTCTGCGCTACAGAAGGAAATACGAGCCAACCCGCAAGCAGGTCCACAGCCAATTTCATTAAACACGTTGCAGAGCAAGCTGACGAAGAGGCCAAGAGGAGGGAAGGCAGTTAAACTAAGGCAGCAGTTAGGCGAAATTCATCGCATCATTCCTATAACAACGGACAAGATATTGAAGAAGGAACTACTACAGAAAGCTAAACAGCTGAATAACGAGCAAAGGAATCTCCAAAAGAAGGTTAAACAACTGCAGCAGCCCAAAGATATCCAGAGAAGAAATCTATCGAGGAGAATTTACGAAGAAAAAGTTGAAAGCAAGAAAGCAGGAGAACAACCTATAGTTCCATACAACGAATATTACAAGAAGACACTTAACCACTACAAAAGTTAGAATGGGAAAAACGCAGTCAAAACAGGCGGACAATAACGGGGAAATTGTCAACAACATCAACATAGAAGACACAGTAAAGATAGAAAAAAATCAAATATTAACAATACTGTTAATAATATTATTACTTAAACTAATTCAATTTCTTTACTTTCTTTACAAAGAGCATAAAAAAGGTTTAAAGAAACGATATTCGAATACTGTAGTAAAAGTTTAAAAAAAAAAAAAAAAAAAAAAAAAAAATTTATATTTATCGATTGTTCAAAGTACTTACGAATATGTTGTATAACTTAAGCAAATATTCAAAGAAATTATATCTTAAATAGATTTTTTTTATAGAGGATTTGATTATAAATTATGGTATCTACTTAACATTATTTTAAAATATATCATTTAAAGTGTAGAGTAAAAATATATAAATACAAAAAAAAAAAAAAAAAATTTTTATGAATAAATAAAGAAAATTAAAATATAAACCATGTCTTACGATAAATTTTAAATTTTGATGAAAGATTGCGAGAAATTAATCAAGAAAGTAGAAAAACTACACCAAACTTTCACTAAAAACCCCCAAAGAAAATTTTCGGCTCAAAATCTCCTAAACAAGTCTACTAGATTAAAGGAGATTCATAAGGAATTCGAATCTATAGTAAATCGATTAAAAGTACAATATTCGAGAAAAGATTTAGAGACTGCAATACAAAGATTCAATGGTATATACCTGAAAGCAAAATATCATATAAATTTGAAAATTGAGGAAAGCTACAACGAGACAAGATTAGACTACGATTCGGATTCTAGTTGTGAAACTACAGAAGACAACAATAGAATAAAAATGGCTGCATTTGACATAGTGACAGCATTAAAAATAATCCCAGAATTTGCTGGAGAATACAAGGAATTAGATAATTTCCTAACAATCATAGAATTATATGATAAAACATTAAAAGATGACTCCAAGAAAGAGTTAATAAATTTCGTTTGGAACGCAAGAATATCCCATAAGGCAAAGAATAGAATGGTCACAGCGGAAACACCAATATCAGTGAAAGAGTTGAGGACAACACTGAAAGCAAGTTTTAAATCAGGTAACACACCACAAAAATTTATTCATAACTCGCTGAACTAAAACAAAGAAATTCAGGAATCAAAGTATTCACGGACAAAGTGTTAAATCTGATAAATGACTTGAATAACCTAGAAATTCAAGAAGTAGGTGAAGTTAATAGAGAAACGGTAACCAAATTAAATGATAAACTAGCACTTAATATTTTTCAAAATGGTTTAAATGAAAATCTCAAACCAACAATTTTTGCAGCGCAATGCACGAAATTCTCTGAAGCAGCTGCACTAGCTTCACAAATTGAGAAACCTCTAGAACCACAGATATATTCATATAATAAACAATTTCAAAGCAAGCAAAGATTCTTTAATAGAAATTATAGATCGTTTCCAAACAATAATAGCTATAACAATTTTACACAGGATAGATACAATCAAAGTAACAGTGGACAAACACAAAGAAAATTTTCAAATAACAGAAACTATAATACACAAAGAAATAATTCAAATTTTAACACCAGTAAAAATTTTCAAAAGCACAGTAACTATACACGCTCGAACAACAACAATATAAACCACTCACAATACAATAGGCAACGTACAGTAAATTTTATCCAAGACACAGCAAACAACAGCAGCCCAGGTACTGCATCGAAATAAAAAAACATATAAATACGCGAATTCTTCAACTAAACAATAATGTAACAAACTTTGTAACATTAAAAGACAAATTGTCTGGTAAAAACATTAATTTTCTAATTGATACAGGTGCAGACATATCTATCTGCAAATTAAATAATTTAAATGATTATTATTTAGATGAAGATGAAACGTGCAAAATTACGGGCAT
The DNA here is from genome assembly GCA_963930735.1 of Dioctria linearis. Lineage (NCBI taxonomy): Eukaryota > Metazoa > Arthropoda > Insecta > Diptera > Asilidae > Dioctria > Dioctria linearis. Next base: position 66,959,442 of record OZ005740.1, read on the forward strand.
AACAAACATTGAAACATTATCCTTTGGAACAACAGTCATGAAACTAATGTATGAAAACTTTAATCTAAGTCACAAATTTCATATGGTAGACAATAACTTACCATTATTGACTCATGGTATAATTGGCAGAGATTTTTTAATGAAATACTTATGCAAAATTGATTATGAGACATTTACACTCGCCATACATACGCAGAATGAAGAAATAGTGATACCGATAAGAAGCAATTTTAACAGCTTTATCACCATTCCTCCAAGATGCGAAGTAATAAAGGCAGTACGTCTGAACATCAAGGAAGACAGTGTAATTTATAACCAAGGAATTTGCAAAGGAGTATTCATTGCCAATACAATAGTCCCAGCTCAAGGCATCGCCCATATAAAGATCTTAAATACGACAGATTTGAAAGTTAATTTAGAAAATTTCACGCCTGAAATTCAATCATTAAAACACTATTATGTATTAAATCCGCTTAATACAACATTCAAAGATTCTAGCAACAGATTTGCAAAATTAAAAAACGAATTAAAAATAGAAGGTCTAGATACAGAAGCTAAAAATTCAATACTACACTTGTGTGAAGAATACCAAGGTATATTTCATTTGCCTAATGAAAAATTAACAGCAAATAACTTTTACAAACAAGATATAGCTTGCATTGAAAATAGTCCGGTTTATGTCAAAAATTACCGTTTACCGCATTCACAGTTACAAGAAATAAATGATCAATTTCAAGATATGCTTAAGGATAATATAATAGAAAAGTCAACTAGCCCATATAATTCACCTTTATTGATAGTACCAAAAAAAAGTACGGATGATACCAAAAAATGGAGACTTGTAGTCGATTTTAGACAGCTCAACAAAAAAATTGTTGATGATAAATTCCCATTAACTAGACTTGAAGATGTCTTAGACCACCTAGGTCGAGCGAAATATTTCTCAACTCTAGACATGACAAGTTTATTTCACCAAATTGAAATCAATCCAAATTCAAGACATTTAACAGCATTCTCGACAAATCGAGGACACTTTCACTTTAAACATTTGCCATTCGGCTTGAAGATTTCAACAAACAGCTTCCAAAGAATGTTATCTATAGCACTCAGTGGTCTAGAATCTAATGCTTTTATATATGTTGATGACATTATTGTTTTTGGATGTAGTCTTCAACATCATAACAAAAATCTCGAAAAAAATTTTCAGAGACTTCAAAAATATAATCTGAAACTTAATCCCAGTAAATGCAATTTTCTAAAAAGAGAAGTAATATACCTCGGTCATCAAATAACAGAAAAAGGTATAAAAACTGATCCTAATAAGCATCTCACTATTCAAAATTACCCTATTCCTAAAAATGCTGACGAAGTCAGAAGATTCATCGCATTTTGCAATTATTATAGACGTTTTATACCAAATTTCGCAAACATAGCAAAACCTCTGAATTCCCTTCTTAAAAAGAACAAACTTTTTGAGTGGTCAGAAGAATGTAACAACTCATTCGAAAATCTTAAAAACAAATTAATCAATCCACCAATTCTCAAATATCCCGATTTTGAACAACCATTCATCTTAACCACTGACGCCTCAGATCAAGCCTTAGGCGCGGTTCTTTCTCAAGGAACAATTGGTGAAGATAGACCAATTTGCTATGCGAGTCGAACTCTCAACAAACATGAAGTAAACAAGGCAATAATTGAAAAAGAACTTTTAGGAATCCACTGGGGAATAAATTATTTCAGACCATACTTATACGGTAGAAAATTTATAGTAGTAACTGATCACAGACCTTGGTTAGCTTATTCACTCACAAAAATCCATCATCCAAATTAACCAGAATCCGACTTGATCTAATGGATTACGACTTTGACATTATATATAAACAAGGTAGAATGAATACAAATGCAGATGCTCTATCTCGAATAAAATTAAATTCAAAACTTTTAAAAGAAATGATCCCAAAAAATATAAATATAATCACGAGAGGAATGCTAAAGAAAGCAAAAGAAATTAACTCTGAAGAGAATACAGAGATATCCAATGACAGGTTTGGCCAACTTTATGCATGGGATTGTACGTCTACCTCAGATACTAGAAATGTAAAAAAGATTAAATTTCATATAAATGAAAGTAATGAAAATATGCGCTCAAACAAATTGCCAAAAATAATAATAAAAGAAGATGAAGTATCGATACAGTGCAGCGATAATCTAGGGACAAATTTAGATTTAGTCCTGGAGAAACTGTTACTCAAGATGAAGAAGAATAAAATATATGAGCTAGCAATATCTTATGAAGATAAAATATTTAAATATATAGATTCAAACAGATTCAAGAAAAAGTTCAATGAACTGCAGTATAAAAATGTTTCAAATAATATGGCAATACCACTAAGATTATTATTATATACCTCTCCAAGAAGATTAACGGATCCGAAAGAAATAAAAGAGATTATTGAACAATACCATTCCTCACCGTATGGAGGACATGCTGGAATAAAAAGATGCATTGCAAAAATAAAACGAAAATTCATTTGGAAAAATATGAGAAAAACAATAAAAGAATATGTGAAGAACTGTGAAACTTGCGCACGAAATAAAATAATAAAACATACCAAAGAACCATTTGTAATCACAAATACGCCAAACAGTAGTTTCGAGACTATTTCAATAGATACAGTAGGACCATTACGAATATCTAATGGTTACAGATACATATTAACAGTTCAGTGTGAACTCACAAAATTCGTTGAAGCGATTCCAATTGAAACAAAAGAAGCAGAAATAGTAGCACGAGCATTAGTAGAAAAATTCATACTAAAGTACGGATGCTTCAAAACGATTAAAACTGACAAAGGTACAGAATTTTGTAATGAATTATTTAAGAGTATATGCAAAATATTTAACATGAACCACATAACTTCAACACCGTATCATCATGAAACACTTGGATCTCTAGAAAGGAACCACAGAGTATTAAATGAATATCTCTTGTCTTTCACAGAGAATGATAATTGGGATATGTGGATACCATACTATATATTTTACTATAATACCACACCGCACACACATACAAACTATACACCATTTGAATTGGTCTATGGAAAAATAACAACCTTACCAGCAGAAACAATAAATAATGAACAAATGATCTATGACATAGATAATTATGCTAATGAATTAAAACTCAGATTACAAAGAGCTCATGATAGAGCAAAAGAATCACTGAACGTATCAAAAATAAAAAGAAAGTCTCAACAGAAGAGAAATGTAGAACCCTCAAATTTCAAAGTAAATGATTATGTTTACTTAAGAAAAGGAACTAGAAAAAAATCAGAAAGTCCATACGAAGGTCCATTTAAAATAGTAGACCAAAACGGAGTAAATTCCACAATAAAAATCAGAAATAACCTTAAAGACATACACAATAATAGACTAAAATTATGTAGACATAATGTAGATGATAACTAATGTACGCAAATGTAAAATCCTAACTTAACTATATAGACATAATAGCCAATATACATAAATGTAAAATCCTAACTGAGATATAAACACTGTACATAATAGATAGCATTTAGAAGTTAGTAATACCTGTACAAAATGCATAGGATATGGTAGAATATGTAGCATAATGAAAATATGTAAATAAATAAGATAAGTAATTAGTTAGATATACAAAAAAAAAAAATTCATCCTATAAGTCAAATTTATTTTTTTTTTCATATTAGGGGTAGAGGTGTAGTATACACATTACGTACGTATATACAAACGTACATACATAGCATGAATAATAATAATGCACAATGCTTAATGACATGATATGAGCACATCATTGTACGCACATATATTATTGTGCAAGCGCCATATCATGCTTGTAAGCAAACATATCTCATATTGCAAAACAAAACAAAACAAAACAGAAATACAATTTACTTCCGATTTATCAAAAGAAATTACAATCTTAAGTATCAGCAATTTGATACCATTTACAAGTAAGTCAAGTAGGTGACAAAAATGTGTGTCATAACAATTGATGTAAATTATTATTGTGAAAGGTCATTCAATAAGTAAGAAAGCAATGAATTTGCTTATTGGACAATTCATTTCTTGAAATTGCCATTTCTTGCTTATGGAATGATTTTCCATAAGAATCTATGTAAAACAATTATATAAAAGACGAAGAAAAGAATAAAGAACTCAGACTTGATTATTACTGCATTGAAGTATATTCATTTCTCGTAATTCGGCTTCATAGCCTACTGATCACAAAGCGGCACTCTTCAGCCTGATCAACCGACCTAAGCAGAGGCAGTAAAGCGGCATATAGCCTTGCCTTGCTTACCTTTAAAGCTTGAAGACTATAAAGCGGCAAATTAAGCCTAGTCTTGAGCTTAAAGATACAAATAAACAAAACAAAATATTACACGTAATAAGATAGTTTAATTTCCGTCGAGACCAGAAATTAATGTTTATTAGTAATTAATATATCAGTCGATACCCGATATAAATGTTAGTCCCTAACAAGCCAAAAGCCATCTTACCCCAAATGATGCCAAGTGCAAAAAGAGATCGAGATCAGTCAGCTTGTCGTTTTTATAGCCCTTGCTTGCACACGACACCACTGATGGAATAGCAGAGGCGCATGACTGCAAGAATTGGATAACATTTTCATAGCAACGAACAAAAATACATAGCAACAAGAAATTTAGAGCAACCCATGCTGGTGTGTTAAATTGAATTATATTTGCAAAAAATATTCTCTCTATCATGTAGCGAAGAAATTCCCGTTGAATGGTACTTGTAATGATGATAATCATAGAATTGCAAATTGATCGGCTTGATCTAATTATATTTGTGCCATGCTACATGAAATACTTTTGTTAGATATTACATATACCTAATTTTGGGGAAATTGTAATTAGATTGAATTTATTTTATTTTCAGATCTCACTTTTAGAATGGTATTTTTGTAATAAGTTCTCTTTTCAGGAATTGTTTTTGCATGAATCTAACTGGTTCAAACAAATGATAATAATTTAATTTTATCTGATCGTTGAGGCTATACTTTTGTATTATATTTGTGCAATATGTTATGAAGCTGACAAATACATGGCTATGTTGGGTTGTGTACCTGCTTTTTGATTAAGAGTAATCAAGTTGGATTTAATTTTACTAAAAATGTGGATGCTTTGTTTTCAGGATATTTTCATTTCAGAAGTTGTCTGTTTACGAAATATATTCGAATCCATTTGGTTCGAACAATTTGTACAAATTACAAAGGATTTGTGCCGAACCATAAAAGGATCGACCTTGGACCATGTTATGGTCATAGCGTACTGCATGTAGCATGTATGCTACACTGAGACTGTATACCCGGCCTACTGTCGATAAACGGAGAGCAATACGCACCGAGACCGCGACTGAGAAAGAAGAGGAGGAGGACTGATTAAGAAAAGGTAGAAAAAGTATGGTCGGAAGAAGTCAAGAAAAAATTTAAAAATATCGCGAAAAATGGACAACGAAAGGAAAACAAATCAACCCGGGAGAGAATAAGAACAACGAAACGTCTTGTGTTCAATGTTAAGTTCGGGAATTTTAAAATTGTAATTATCTCGCTAAGTATAAAGTTCCGGGGTAAAGAAAGATCGAATATTTGCGATTTGCATGGAAAGTGGGAACTGGTGGACAAGGCTTTCAAGGTATTCGGTGTCACAAATGCGATTATAAACTTAGGCCAACATTATTACTACGGGTCGAAAGTAAAACCAAATTAGAGATAAATATAACGCAACCACGGGAATTTATGCAAATGCTCATCAAATGCGGTTCGCTTGCGAAACAAGAGAACAGGCTGATGATGAACCAGAAACTGTCTTAGACTCCGTAAATATCGATAAGCATTACATATAAATCTACGCATCGAATTTCTACCTGCCGATAATTGGTAATGGCAGAAAGTTTGCGAGTACCAAGTCAAATTTATTCGCCCGTCTATGAACGTTGCATAGAAGCTGGACATTTGAGTCACCCCACAGATTGTATGTCAACATTCAAAAGCAAAAAAGATACTGCTTTCCCCTCATATTGCAGATGCTCATCGACACGAAATGAGGACAAATATTTAAAGTAATTGAATATAGATTAAACTAGGTCTTAGAAAAACTCTCAAACAATATAACACAATTTTCTAATGGATTAACTCAGAAAAAGTTTTTTTTACTTTTATAAATTAATAATTAATTATAGAGTATTACATACAAACGCTCAAGCAAAATAATATAATTTTATAGTAAATTAATTCTGACAAAACTTTCTTTTGCACTTTTATAGACAGTAAGTAATTATATATTGAACTAGGTGTCAGATAAAACCACTCAACCAAAATAATACAATTTTCTAAAGAATTAATTCTGACAAAAGTTTTTCCACCTTTATAAAAGAATAATTAATTATAGATTAAACTAAACATTAGGTAAACATACTTCAAAAAGAAAAACTTATAATATATTTAATAATACAATGATTGCAAGTTAAGTTTATTCAAATATTTTTCATATTATATTTACGAAAAAGATAAAACAAAAATAAATCGTCACCATTCGCATGCGTCATGTTCCTTCGAATTCGAATTTTAAAGTACATTGCTTAACCCGGTAGGAAGGCGATAACAAGTTCGTCCGTTAAACTCTGCTAAATAGGCAAATATAAAAAGAAAAAGAATTTATATTAAAGGCAGAGACCAAAAATACTATTGGGATAAAGTCAAGCACACAAGATTTAAAATATGAAAATGTGGAAGCCTATGAAAGAATTTATTTCTTTTATTTAAGTACAGTATCCGTCTGTGGAATGATCTTCCTGTCAGTATACAGACGGCTGGTACCATTTATGCATTTAAAAAAGTCCTTAACACGCACATAATCTAGCTCTTCTATATCTATTCTTTTCTTCTCCTCCACAAAGGAACGCTAGTTAGTTGTTTTTATAGTATACATATACATACATGCATATTGAATTTTATATTTTCATATTTTTGTTTTTTGTTGCATTTTCTTTCTTCTGAGTTGTAATTCTTATCTAAATTTTGTTTTTTCCTATTATTTTGAATTTTGATGATTGTGATTCTAGCACCACTACTAAAGTTGTACTCTATTTCAATGTTGTGTACATTGCCGAAATAAAGTTTATTCTTATTCTTACATTCATTTTTTTTGCATAAAGGTTTCAGTGCTATACTCGCTCAATTTTTAAAAATATTTTTGTGTGGAACTATGTGAGGAGGAATTTGATAAAATAGAAATGTGGTATTTAGGGAAAATATAATGATTCATTATAACGTAATCTTGATTTAAATACTTTTATTTCTCCTTCTACCCTCCTGGAGCCCTCTTGATGTAGGGGTTGACAAGATCCGCTCTTCTGCTCTCGTTTCAGGTCAGGACAGGGACACTGGAAATACTCTGCCCTAAGTGTCGATTGGGTGGATGGGGCAACGGCAGCAGAAGGCAGAACATCTGCGCCTTCACATGGTTAATGGCGAGTAGTGTAAAGGCCCCATCAGGACTGGATGTGTGTGACGGCATTTGGTTTGTCAGGTACGAATTTTTTTGTATATGACTGGTGGCAGCGGCAGGTTTTCGTGGAACCTCCCCAGACTCTCCGCCAATAGCCGAGGCAAGCTAGCGTGCCGCTCTCCAGTCGACGCTGTCCACCAAGTGATCTGTCAGCTCATGCTGACAGTCTGGAATTCACGTCCGATGTCAATCACTCTACGTACAACCATAACAACCAATGATATCTTTCTCTTAAAATTATTGTTTTGAATTCCTTTTTTATATACAGGGTGATTCTGATCAAGATACCTTCCGGTATACCACGCGATTCCTTGAGGTAAGCTGATCAAAAAATTGTTCCACATACCCCCCCCCCTACTATTCTTAGCTATTTAATAAGCCAACAATAACCAAAATCTATAGTGTGGTTCGAAAGTTATACTCATTTATTCCCATCAGAGTTTGGCGAAATCTTCAACTGGCCACAACTCCTAAAGGAAGGTTTCTAGGAGGGGGTATGTGGAACAATTTTTTGATCAGACTACCTTAAGGAATCGCGTGGTATACCGGAAGGTATCTTGATCAGAATCACCCCGTATATTGGACGAATATTTACGCGATTTCATAAATACTTCAATCAAATACAACTTATTCTTTATAAATGCTGTAATCTGAGCTAATTGCACGAAAATTATTATTGGCTACAGAATAGTAAAACTCTTAACTGGAATCTAAGTAGTGAGTTTAAATATAGACAAGAAATATATGTTTTTTTCATTTATTTCAATTTTTTAGGTATTACTAAAAAACGTGTTTTGGTACTTGATGTCAAAGTTATACTTCGCTCGGCGCAAACGTCTGACCCCTCATATTCCGTATTTGTTTTCCAAAAGTTGGGGTGACGATTAATAAACCCAAAAGAAATGCCAAGAACTTTGAAAAAATCTATGGTGTTCGAAATGATAAAATCAGACAATTTTGAACCATTTTTATACAAATTCTATTTTGTTCAGATAATGTACGTTTTGCACTTAGTAGATAAACTATGGGGCTACTGGCCCACTTTTTTAAGCCTCCAGCATTTCGCCACAGATGGCGCCACCATCGCTAGGTGGTTTTAGCCCGTGCTATATGTAGGTGTGTGTCTTGGTTGTATTGGTTTGTGTCTTGGATACACCATTGCGCCTTGGGTGCACCATGTGTTGCGCCTAAATGTAGGCTTTTGGTTTCATTGAGTCTCGACTGCGCCCTAGCGGGATTAATCGGTACTATCGGGATGTGTCATTTGGTCTTGACTGCGCCCTAGCGGCATTAGCAGGTACTACCAGCATGCTCCCGTACTACGGTTTCCTTAAATAGATATGTGCTGCGCCTAAATGTAGGCTTTTTGTATCATTGAGTCTCGACTGCACCCTAGCAGGATTAATCGGTACTACCGGGATGTATCATTTGATCTTGACTGCACCCTTGGTTTGTACCTTGGATACACCATTGTGCCTTGGATGCACCACTGTGTCTTGGGTGCACCATTGAGTCTTGGATGTTGGGGATACGAGATCACTTTGGGGATACGAGATCACTTTCAGCACTCTCCAGCATAGGGAAATAGCATAGGATTTCGATTTTGTTGCTGGAGTTTGCTTATTTTTCATCTCGAATTTTGGGGATACGAGATCATTTTGGGGATACGAGATCACTTCAGCACTCTCCAGCATAGGGAAATAGCATAGGATTTCGATCTTGTTGCCGGAGTTCGCTTATTTTTCATCTCAGACTCGTAGCCTCTAAGTTGACATTAAGTTTTTCATCTCGAGTTTTGGGGATACGAGATCACTTTGGGGATACGAGATCACTCTTAGCACTCTCCAGCATAGGAAAATAGCATAGGTCTTTGATTTTGTTTCTGGAGCTCGCTTATTTTTCATCTCAGAGATCGTAGCTATAAATATTTCTGAAGTGGTGGGAATCTGTATTGGTGGAGGTTGCTGGTTAAGTTTTATCTGGTCTTGGAGGCTACAATTTGACCTTGAGGTGCCCCCTCCTGTGTCTGGGTGCTGGGGGTTGGCTGAGAGCTTTAGTGGCAATGTATAATACTATGACTAGGACTGCCTGAGGTGTCTTGGACTGGGCTATGTTACCTGTACCAAGGCTTGGGTAGAATGTGTATTAAGTAATGATGTGAAATACCCTAACCGAATTTATATCGGGGCTGTATACTTGTCAGCTTGAGTTTGGTTTTAGTTGTTTACTTTAGTATGAGTGCCTGTGGTATGTGGCTAAGGAAACGTTATCTAAGGCGTGGGTGCATGTGTGCAGCTGTGTATTTATGCAGATAATAACTGTGAAATTCCCTTAGAAAATTAGTGTAATAAGTATTAATACTAATTCATATTTTTGTTCATGTCAATAGTATTAGTACTAGGAGTAAAATTTTCATCAGAAATCCTCTACGCGAGATATGAGCGATCTTACCTTCTCAGGTGTAATTAATATTAGTAGCTGAAAAACAAAAAACAACAACAACAACTGTAATCGAAGTTGTGGATTAAAGATTTGATGATCTTAATCTGTAGGTGTCTTTTATAAACATTGCGCCATGTGATGATATTGTCGTGGCCCAATATTCAATTCGGTGTGGTTGTGACATCATGACTTAACTAGCAGCAGGTGTACGACTAATTAAGCAGTTTGCAGTATCTAAGCATTTTACTTCGCACGGTTAAATGCTTGGCGATTGCGAATTGTTTATTAAAAAACTGTCGCATCCACTGCTGTTGTAATTAAGCATTAAGCCAGGGTTAAGTAATTCACTTCGCATAGTGAAATGCTCAGCTGGGCTTACTGTTTGTTTACTAACAGTATTGGGGTCTCCAGCTGACGGCAGTGACTGATGTAATGCTTTGCGATTAATTGCAAGGTATTGCACTGGTCACTGGGTCAGAGACGCTTCCGCCTGTAATGATTTTAACAGGTGACCCGACTTGCGAGTGGATCAGGTTACTCAGTTGTGTTTTTGGCGATTAGGAGTTAAGAGCTATAAGTGTGAATCAGAAGCTCGAGTTATATTAGATATTATTCGAAGTAGTTTTATTGAATAAAGTTTTTTTTATGTGGATTACGCGAGTGTTTTGCTGGGGACACGACAATTTGGCGCAGCCGGTGAAACTAAGGTAAGAAATGTGATGATTTCTTACTGTGGTGTTTTTTTTTGTATTGTTTTATTTACGAGTAAAAAATTTAAAACTTTTGGTATTTTTATTTTTGTTTTTGAAAAAAAATCTGTTTAATTTAATTTACTTTTCAGGTTAAAATTAAGAAGTGTTAAATTAAGTTTATTAAGTTGGATCTTTCAGCCTAAAGATACTATTGTAATGCTGAGTGTGAGTTTTGGTGTTAAGCGTTAATAGTTATGGGCGTTTGAAAGTTTTCTCGTGTGCTAGGTGAGCAATTTAAAATATAAGTAGTTATTTCATCGGGGTTTTTCTTTTTAAAAATTTGGGCTTTGTTTTGTTAGCGACGGTTTTGCGCATATTTTTCGTGATCGTATACATTATTATTCTAATCATTGATCTTCATGTTTGTTTTGTGATGATTTTATATTCTCTTCATTGTTTTTGTGTTGCGAATGAATCAGTGGAATTTTCGTATAAAGTGGAATTTTCATATAAAGTAAATAATGTAAAACTAGTTGATAAGAAATGATAACTTTTGTTGTGTTAAAATAGAATTTTAAAGTAAGTCATTATTGAAAATATTTAGAGCCACACCCAAGTAAATCTATTCTCTGTTTTTTTTTATATGGAGAAAATGGATAAAAGTAAGAAAATCATAACTTTTTTGTAGCTTGTTTTGTTGGAAGAGATTGTTTTTTTTTGCTAAGCTCTTAGTGGTCTAATTCTCTCTCGTTTTTATTAACAAATATATTTTTTAATACATGTTACAACAAAGAGAAGTGTTAAATTATTTGATGTGAAGATAAAGCAAAAAGTGTGTGAGTCAGTGAGTGGCGTATAATTGTGAAATATCATGTGCGATTTTATACTATAAGAAACTAAGTATTGAATGTTTCTTATAAAAAATAAACCAAACTTAATTCGCTAAATCCATGGATGTAGGTAAACAAAGTGCACTCTCCTTCCTGTTATCAAAAAACACAATTCAATAAAGGAAAAAATAAATATATATATATCTAAAAAAAAAAAAAAAAAAAAACTCAGAATATACATACCTACCTACATATAGATTAGATAACAAAAGGTAGGGGAATATATGTGTTTATGTATTTATTTGGCCAAGAAAGTGAGTTATGGTGATTTTCCGATAAATTTAAAATTTTTGCTGAAAGTGAAAGTTAAGTAGTGTTGACAGGGATCCCACGGTGTGAAAATTTTAGGTATGCATGTAGTCGTGATGAGTTATATGAACATATTCTTGGAATTTTAAAAATTCACTGGCCTTTTGCCGATATTGGTTAAGTGCAAATATATAGTCTTTGCAATTGTTGTCAAATGGAATCTCTGATTATTTTTTTTTTATTTTTATGGTAATAAATTTAAATAAAGGGCTTTTCTCGTTTCCACTTCATTTTGATAGGTTTAGTTCCTCTTTCTTGGTGTGCTAAGTAGTGTTGCAAGAGAATGCTGCTAGTCTTACCATATTTCATCTAAAAAAAAAATTACACTTACACATGTTGCTACAATCCCTGAGACAGAGTATATATCATTATTAATTTTCTACAACATTAAGGCAAGTGGTTCAAAATCTTTTGAACCATTTAGAGGTTCTTTTTGTGTATTGTATGGTAATAATAAGTATTTCTGTTTCGTGCCGGTTTTGCGAGGTATCGTTGGGGTTTGTTGAATTCCTATAGCTCTAACGTGATTCCACTAAGTGGATCTAAAAAATTTAATTCTTTTAAAGTTGTCGGTAAAGTACGGCCACCGTGCCAAAATGCAGTTAGTTACACTCTGTTTTAAAATTTTATGCGCTTTTACTTAAATTGGGAATACATTTAATAAGTATTCGAGTTCTCGCGAAGAATCTTTCTGGATTAAAAGTCTTTGTCAGATTTATGTTGGAGCATATGTACGTACGTTTTAGGTAATTCAGTAAGATACAAAAGCGCTGATAGGTATGATCAATGAGAGGCGGTAAGAAGTATATTTCGCGTACCTGTTAATGTCGGTGTTAAGAGTGCTAAGTGATAAGTGACAAGTGTAGTGGTTATAATGGAAATATGTGCGTGAGGTATAACAGTCTCACAGTCCTAAATGTCAACAGGAAGAAGCAATATCTTAACTAGGGAGGAATTGTCACGCTTTCAGGCCCAGGAAAGGGAGTTAGAGATAAAAGCACAGGAACTGAAGGAAGGCCAAGCAATATTGCGTAATTACGAGCAGGACTGGGAATATATTGGGGAACATATAACGGCAGAGTTACAGAAACGGTGGACAAGAGAGGAAGAGAAGGAATTGTTAAAGAAACTGAATGAGAGTGCTAAAAGCAGTACAAAGGGCGAAGCTTTAGACCTATTGGTAACAGCAGCATTCGAAATTATCCAGAGCCGTGAAGTAGAAGCATAGCAAGAATTGGAAGAAATCCAAAAAGAGAAGAAAGGGCTGATAAAGAAAATAGATTCACTAAAGGCACAGTTAGGAGAGGCTGAGGAAACTACAGCGGGGTTAGAGGAAGAGTTGGGGCTCGAGCGATCTTCACAGAGAAAACCGATTCAAGAGGGTAATAAGGTGAGTACGAGTAAAGGGTTCAGGCCAAGGAAATTGTTATTTTGGGAACAGCATAAAGAACCAGAAGAAAATTTAGAAAGAGAGCTAATCAGAAGAAAGAAGCAGGAAGTAGCGCCGAGTGGAAAAGTAAGAACAGAGCAGAACCAGATAAGGCCAGAGGAAAGAAACTTCACAGGGTAAGACAACATGGCAGACGTGCATGAAAAGTGATGGATCTAGTATCCAAGTATGTACCTATACTATCTGGCGAAAGATCGTCCAAACTGGCGAAGGAAGTGTATCGCTTTCTGAGCTGCAGTAAGGATCTACACGATAGACTGACAGAGGAGGAGCAGAAGATTTTTATCAGGTGCATAAAGTATCGCCTAACGGACGATGCGTACTACTTGGTAAGCTCACAGGAACCAAAAGATTTTGATGCTTTACAGCAAGTAATCAATTCGGCCTACATACCAAAAAAATCGTTTAGCGAATTGCGAACGGAAATGCTGGCATGCAGGCAGAGGCCTGGTGAGAATATCAGGGAGTTCGCAGACCGGATGAAGGAATTGCTCGACCAAATAAAAGCGGCGGTCACATCGAAATACCCAGGAGGTGATACAGGATTGATAGCAGAATTAGAGGCAGATGCAGTAGCGACATTTAAAGCTGGCGTTAGGAGTAAACCTACTCAAGTATACCTCACTGGACGGAAATTCGATTCGCTAGAAGGAGTACAAGAGGAAGCTACATACTATGAAAAAGGTGCACAAAGGCTCCAAGTAAGAGACCCAGAAGTGGTACAGGCAGGTTGGAGGTCTAACTCATTAGGTACGCAAAACAGTTGGGGAGCAGGCGAGGCCGGCCCCAATCGAGTTCAGCGACCGCAAAGACCAATTTATTCCACTGCTAGGCCAGTATCACCCATAAGATACCAAGGGCCGGCAGCCAGGGTAACCCCACCGAGAACCATTCATTGCTTTAAATGTGGACAACGGGGTCACATTGCGAAAGAATGTAGGACACAGCCCCCTTACTGCACCAAGTGCAACAGCTATGGTCATGAGGTAGCGGGCTGTAGGAAACAGCAGGTACGTTTCGCAAATACTGCGGTAGGGAGTCCAGGTGAATGTATTCAGCCCGTATCGGGAGTTCTCTATTGTCAATTCTGTAGGACATGTGATCACTATACAGAAAACTGCCTCAGAAAGTACCTAGCAGAACGCGCTGACCAACTGGAGGGAAACGGGGAGCGGCAGCTGGGGAATTCGTCCACAGCTGCCTTCCATTAACAAACTCCAGAGACACATCGCCGAGGGGGGATGATATTTCAGTAGACTTAAGTTTATTGGATAATTGTAGCATCACAGTTGAAGCAGACATAGGGTTAACAGGTAAGTTAAATCTTTTGGTTGATACCGGGTCCACATGTAATTTAATAAAATTTAATAAGATAAAAAAAAACACGTTTATTCGGCCTCAACGAACTATTACTATTGGGGGTTTATTTGGGGCTCAAGGAAAGTCCGTAGGGGTTTGTCAATCCAAGTTATGTATAGATACTGAAGAGCATGCTTGCGAGTTCAATGTAATTTATGACACAGACTCAATACCAGCTGACGGAATACTGGGTATTGAATTTCTTAAGTATAGAGCTATCATCGACTGCATCAACCAAAAACTATCACTACGGAATGTAAAAAGGAACAAGGAGGAGAAGCCTCTTTTTGCGAATGTAACAGGAAAAGAAAGTATTAACGTAGTGACATTGGCCAAAGCTTGTCAAAGAAGCGTTAGTCAATCGAGTAACAAAAATCCTCGAGAAATCTCAACAGAAACAGTGAAACAGAGCATTAAAGAGAGAATTACAGAGCTAAAGGACATTATTGGTAAAGCGATGGCAGCCTCAGACAGCATAGACCGGTATCTAACACAGATAAACAAGAGAAACGAGAGAGTGAAAAAGATGACGGAAGGCCTTGCCCAAAAACAATCCCAGCAGAAAAACGAGATGAAGGTCACCCGGGATGCAAAGGCGCTGAAACATGAACACAGGCGGGGAAATACTTTGACCGCAACCCTTCATACGGAGGCTGGTCAACTAGATGATCGCCTGGTAAGGGATGAGTTCATAACATGGCCTACAGGCATGTGGGGTGAAGAGCAGGTGAGAGTAGCTGTTGAACGGGAAAACGAGCTAGGGCATCCTCGCACGGAAGTCCAGCTCAATAATCCCCGGATGAAAGCTTCTGCACTTGTTCTTGAACGCGAGAGCACGAATGGACCAATAATACGCTTGAAACCCAGAACAGAGCAACTGGTGAGAATCCCAGTTGAGAGTGAGGCTGAAATGCTATGTATGGCCGAAGAAATATGTCCTGGAGTGTATTGCGGAAATACAATAATCAGGCCTAAGAATGGACAAGCCTTTGTGGGAATCATAAATGCTAGGACTGAGGCCGTGGAGGTAAAAGATTTCAAACCAAAGTTAGAAGGACTGAACCGGTATTCAGTAGTACCACTAGCGGATAGTGAAGGGAAGTGTAATAAAAGGCAACAACAGCGACTAAAATTAATGAAACAATCACTGTTGTTGGGAGAAGATCTCAATCCAGAGGAGAGGGAATCCGTGACTCAGCTCTGTTACGAATACAGTGACATTTTTCATTTGCCAGGAGACAAACTGACCTATACTCCAACAAAAACCTTTCAATTACCTCTAATGGCCAACACAGGACCCATACATAGAAAGCAGTACCGAATGCCGGAAGCTCACAGAGAAGAGTGTAAAAAGCAACTCGAAAAATTGTTAGAGGATGACATAATAGAGCATAGTGATAGTCCATTTAATTTTCCAGTACTCCTGATACCCAAAAAGGGTACTGATGAAGCTGGGAATCGCAAGTATAGGTTGTGCGTAGACTTCCGTGAACTCAACAAGGTCTGTATCCCTTGTTCATATCCACTTCCGCGAATTGAGGATATTTTGGATCGACTGGGTCATTCTAGGTACTTTTCAACGTTAGATTTAGCTAACGGATATCATCAAGTACTAATCGATCCAGCAGATAGAGAGAAAACGGCTTTTAGTACCAATTTCAATCATTTTCATTATAAAAGATTGCCATTTGGGCTAAAGACAGCACCTCCATTTTTTCAATCGCTCTTAAACAGCATATTAACAGGGTTACAGGGAGTAAAGTGTTTCGTGTATCTCGATGATGTTGTGATATTTGCAAAAAACTTAGAAGAAGACAACGATAAGTTAAGGCAAGTATTCCAACGTTTTCGGGATCATAACTTGAAACTACAACCTGCTAAATGTCAGTTTCTAAAAAAAGAAGTGGTGAATCTGGGTCATGTATGCTCGGAACAGGGAGTAAAGCCAGATCAACGTTTAGTGGAAGTCGTAAAGGCATTTCCAAGGCCAAAGACAGTGCGACAGGTACAGTCTTTCCTGGGGCTAGCTAATTACTATCGGAAATTCGTCCCTAACTTCTCACTAATCATGGCTCCAATTAATAATTTATTACGGAAAAAGGTAAGGTTTGATTGGGGACCCAAATGTGATAAATCATTCACCCTGATAAAAGAGGCTCTCACTACGCCTCCATTATTAGCTTATCCGGATTTCACGAAGGAATTCACGTTACTGACGGATGCTAGTGGTGAATCCCTAGGGGCAGTTCTAGAGCAGGAAGGAAGGCCCATCAGTTACGCCAGTCGCACACTCAATCCGGCCGAGAGGAACTACTCGACAACTGAACGTGAGCTACTAGCCATAGTCTGGGCCGTAAGTAACTATAAATGTTATCTGTTGGGCAGGCATTTCAAAGTAATTTCTGACCACCAACCTCTTCGGGGTGTTTTCAAGGTTAGAGATACGACGTCACGCATGGTACGATTTCATCAGAAATTGTCAGAGTATGATTTCGAGATTTTATATAAAAAGGGAAGGGAAAATGGCAATGCGGATGCTCTAAGCAGAATACCCCAAAGAATAACAGAAGCCAAATTCGAGGAGAGCGAAATGCATCCATGACTAGCTATCACTCGGGCACAAGCTCGAAGAGAAGATTCCGGAGTAAATGATACATCACATATGGAATCCGAAGAGGAATGGGGTGACCTCGATGAGGCAGAAGTAATAGCAGGAAAGGTGATGGGTGATCCGAACCCACAGCATATCACAGATCCAGATGAAGTTGAGCCGATCTTGAAGGACTTCCATGACTCTCGGTTTGGAGGACATCTCGGAAGAGATAAGACCTTAAAACGAGTAAAGCGCTTCTATCATTGGAAAGGGATGAAAAAGGATATCGCGAAGTATATTAGGCGCTGCCCGCAGTGTCAGAAAAATAAACACAGTCGAGCTACTAAGATGCCGTTGGTGATCACTTCAATCTCAAGCAAACCTTTTGAGAAGGTGTACGTCGATTTGGTGGGACCATTGCCGTTGAGTCACAATGACAACAAATACATCTTATCCTTGGTGGATGATCTCACTAGGTTCGTCGACTTCGTAGCGATCCCGGATCAGGAAGCGAATACTGTGGCACGAGCACTGTTCGAGCAAATTCTCAGCAGATATACTCTACCAAAACAATTAGTTACTGATCAAGGAGCGAATTTTACAGGAGACGTGCTGAAGGCCCTCTGTAAGATGTTGAAAATAAAAAAATTACAGACTACTGCCTATCATCCGCAGTCAAATGCCGTAGAGAGACAGCATTCCACGTTAGCAAGCTATTTGAGAAGTTTTGTAGATCAAGACCCGCGGAATTGGGACGAATTCCTGCGGACGGCAGCTCATGCCTACAACAACTCGGTGCATTCGGGCACAAAATTGACACCAATGGAAACTTTATTCGGATTCGTCTCGGAAGTTCCCAGTAGCTTGCAGCGGAAGCCTGAACCGCTATACAATGCCGATAAATATCATAATGTGTTACGGTTTAAATTGCAAAAGGCATTCGAACTAGCAAAGCAAAACTTGATCAAAAGTAAACTGTCCGCCAAGAAGTACTATGATAGATCCGCGAGGGCGATAGAGGTGCATGTCGGTGAAAAGGTTCTGGTTAGGGACCCGGCTCGGGCGGGAAAACTGTCGTCAATCTTCAAGGGTCCTTATGAAGTAATTTACGTTCATAGCCCAGAGAATGTAACAATCCTTATCGGGAGAAAGCTCAAACGGGTTCACGTGAATCGGTTAAAAAAATTTGAATGATACTGTTATTTAGTAAATTTTGTTTTTATTTTACCTTACAGGTAAAGCAGCAGAATCGTACAAGAACGGACGAAAGAAGAGACCTAGTGGCCCGATTCGGAGTCCGTTCAGGAGACGGACGCTAAAAGAAGCCCAGAAGAGCCGGCAAGGCATAAACATATACATTTGTAGAGGAAATTTAATATTGGAAGGAAAAGATCATTAATAAAAAAAAAAAAGAGAGAATTTAAAAAAAAAAAAAAATAAATAAAAAAAAAAAAAAAAAAAAAAAAACAGAGAGAAGTAAAAACAAAAAGGGTAAGAAAAAAAAGCGAGAATTAAAAAGAAACTAAAGTAAAGAGAGTAAGAAAAAAAAATAATAATATTAAAGTAAAGAATAAGAATTAAAGTAGCGAGAGAAAGAAGAAAAAAGAAAACATACTCATTGAAAAAATTGGTAAATAAAAAGAAAAGTTAAGAAAAAGAAAAAAAAAGCAATTGGAAAGAGAAGTGTAAAAAAGAAAAGAACACTTATTAAAAAAAAGGTAATTGAAAAAAAAAAGGACGAAAGGTGGTAGAGAGAGAGAGAAGGAGGAAGTGGATAGATAGTAGAATAAACTAAATCTGTACCGTGATTTATTTTATTTTACTAAATAATAATAAAAATCGTACTAAATAAATTATATACAGAGTGGTTTCTTTTATTTTTGTATACTAGGTAGGATAAAATTAAGAAGGTTGTCATATAGTTAGTTGGGAGAAGTTAAGAAGCTGAATATGGAAGCAGTCGCCATAATCTTGTTGATGTTCATTAGTTTGTCATACGCTGGGCAGGCTGGCTACAATATAAAGCCCATAATGCAGTCCGGAGTATTGTTCGAGCAAGTAGGAAAAGCAAACTTTTACACTAGGCATTGGACTATTCTATCCAAAGTAGAAATGCCGGACTTGGCGGTCGAGCTGGAGTTCGCAAACAATTGCAGCAAGCTGGTTATACAGCTCTGCACAAAAATCAACCACAGAGAGAGAGAACTCGGGAACAGATGTGAGCTAGCCACTAAGGAAATAGGAAGTTGGATGGCGAAGATTAGGAGACAGGATGATGAGTTGAAGCACCACACCCATGCGGAACCGACTCTTCGAAGGAAACGATCCTTCTTTGATGGTATAGGGTCCCTGTCAAAAACACTTTTCGGGACCATGGATCACGCAGATTCGGAAAATATCTACTCGGCTCTGAGGGATCTAGATGGAAAAGAAAACCGCACCTTCACCTTGCTTCAAGAGCAAACAACAGTGATGACATCGACGTTTAATCTATTCAATGCGTCGCGCGTTCAGGCAGCAGCAGAGCGAGAGGAACTTTGGAATAAAATCAATGCCATCACCGCCGCGCAGCAAAGTCAAGACCTGGAGATAACAACGTTAACACGGAGAGTGGAGATAAATGAAATACTGACACTAATGACCCTCCAACTGCGAGAACTCAGCGATGTCCAAGAAGGTTATGCGAACATGTTAGTCGCACTGAGCATGGGAAAACTTCACCCCATGATTATTCACGCCCGGCAGCTAACAGAAATTATGACAAACGCTACAAAACAATTGGATTTAGCAGAGGAATTTCTGGACTTCCAATTGTTGACTCAAATTGCTAAGGTGAGCGCAATGCAGGGTCCGCAGCACATTATGGTCAGAATAGACATTCCTCAACCGGAGAGATTGGCTTTTGAACTGCACAAAGTATACACCATTCCCGCAGTAGTTGATGAGGACGGCTACCATGTATATGAGTTGGGAGCCGAATTTCTAGCAGCAAATAATCACGATCGCCAGTATGTCCTGCTAGACTATCAGCAATATGAGAAATGCCAACAACTGACAACCCTCGAAAATCATTTGCGTTTCCTGTGCCCACAGTTGGGACCAATCGTCACAGCCATTGGTGATAGCTGTGTACTCAACCTTTTTCGAAGTTTCAACGTCAACCCGCTGGCATGCAAGGAAAAAATTCTCCCAAAATGGAATAGTCTAGTCCGCATGATTACCCGAAATCACTGGTTGTTCATGATGGCCGACAAGACGAAACTAGAGGTAAACTGCCGCGATACACCTACAGCGATTGGAGAAATATGTTCTACCGGAGTATTATCAATCGAGGAGCACTGCCACCTTCAGATCGGCGACCTTTTGATCACATCAGAGGACCACGCTCAGCGAAATATTAGTCTTTGGCAACCCTCATTTTCGGAATTACCATCATGGGATAGCGTGAGCACCAGAAATAGATCTACAGAGCCTATGGCTGATGGCGATCAAAATCGTAAGGTACGGCTGTTAGCTGCCGACAATGCCAACCAAGCCTGGAGAGATCATGCAGCCGAGATACAAAAAATAAATGAGGACATCACACGAGAGGAAATACATCGACAACAAAGTCAGCCCCACACCATCTATCTAGCCGCCACCTCAATAATTGGGCTGTTAAGTATTGCCAGTTTTATGTTAGTAGCAGGAGTTCTGATCCGCAGGAGATGTCGGAAGCAAAAACCAGTACCGGCTAGATCAAGCAGATTGTCGATATTGCCCATCACCCGGAGTTCAATAAAACCCACTGTAACAACAGGACAGCCTACCGAAGACAAGGAAACGAACGATGGCCTCCAAGTAATCGTGCCTACTACAGCAACATTGCCCACAGCAAACCTGCCTACGATAGTCGGAAAACAGCTGGTACAGCTAGCATAGTAACAACTGTTGTAGGGTTAGATATTTTTGTTACACTAAGTGTTATATTGGATAGGACAGTGGCAACCTTTAGATAGACGGAATCACTCTGATTAATTAAACCAATATAAATATTGTATTCAAGTTAAGTGTAGAAAAAAAAAACATTTGTTCATTTGAAAAAAAAATTTTGGAATTAGGTATAAAAATGTTTAAACGAAAGTAAATAGTGTAGTTATGTAATAGGATTAGATAAAGCAAATATATGTAGTTAATGAAATCTAGAATCAATTTTTGTATAAGTAAACCTAATCCTAGAAATAATTGTACAGTTTTTATTTGTTATTATGGTAATACTATTTTTAGAAATATCAAAATTAGGGTTAAGAATATAATTAAATTGTAATTGAACAAAAAGATTGTTTGAAGAAGTAAATGAGATCACGAAAAAAGAAAAATAAAAATACATGTTGTTAAATTGGAACTGAATCAAGAGAAGTAGATATTGCTAAGATAAAACGTAGAAGATGTTAAAAAAAAACAATTATTGTATATATACGATAAAATGTACAATGTAGTTGAAATTAAACCGAGCACCCTGATCTAATTCCCCCTGGGAATTAGTCTTTCACAGGGGGGAGGAATGTCGTGGCCCAATATTCAATTCGGTGTGGTTGTGACATCATGACTTAACTAGCAGCAGGTGTACGACTAATTAAGCAGTTTGCAGTATCTAAGCATTTTACTTCGCACGGTTAAATGCTTGGCGATTGCGAATTGTTTATTAAAAAACTGATCCACTGCTGTTGTAATTAAGCATTAAGCCAGGGTTAAGTAATTCACTTCGCATAGTGAAATGCTCAGCTGGGCTTACTGTTTGTTTACTAACAGTATTGGGGTCTCCAGCTGACGGCAGTGACTGATGTAATGCTTTGCGATTAATTGCAAGGTATTGCACTGGTCACTGGGTCAGAGTCGCTTCCGCCTGTAATGATTTTAACAGGTGACCCGACTTGCGAGTGGATAAGGTTACTCAGTTGTGTTTTTGGCGATTAGGAGTTAAGAGCTATAAGTGTGAATCAGAAGCTCGAGTTATATTAGATATTATTCGAAGTAGTTTTATTGAATAAAGTTTTTTTTATGTGGATTACGCGAGTGTTTTGCTGGGGACACGACAATATATCTAAAAATAGATCAGGCAAAGCTGATTGGAGCGAATGTTGGTAGATATGTTCACTTAAATGCCTAATTTTGCTCTTCAGGTGGAATGCTTCTAATTTGATTCCTTGCATAAACAAATTCGCATAGTCCAGTAAAGTAAACCAATTCGCGCTCGAATAATGTAAACAAATTCGCACAGCAGCCGAGTAAAGTAAACAAATTGAGCGATTTATATTTTTTAATGTAAGATTCCCAATTACTTTAGCTGAAAACAACAACTGATATTAATCTGTAGGATATGATGTCTTGGATGAGTAGTGGAAGTTATAATTGAAAATTTCTTTTGCTGAAAAAAACAACAACAACAACTATATTCGATGTGTAAAAATAAATGACGGCTGCTTGGGATGGTACGACACATGAAATCATTAGAAGTAATGGAAATTAAAGCATTAGAAAAGGTGGCCAGGCGGCGGGTAATTTGATATCTTGCGTAAACAAATACGTCCGAGTAAAGCAGACAAATTGAGCGATTAACGCTTTTTTTTTTTTTGGTACCTAGGAGTTTGTATTGAAAAGTCTTACATTTTATGACGAATTGTTTTTTATTATCAATAAAATTTCTCAATCAGTCACGCTGTTATGAGATTTGATTGACCCCGATATCAGAGTTCACATGAAGCTGATAAGAATATGATAATTTTATCTTCATACTATTGAAGTGATCACATTATTTTCTTACCATTAGGTTGAGAGTGGGTTTAATTAAATGTTTTGATGAAAGAAGGTGGTGTTAGGATATCAATGTAGTATGATATCTTGTCTTAGATGAGTAATGGAAGTTGTTTGGGAGCTGTGATCACAGTCGAATAATGTAAACAAATTCGCACAGCAGCCGAGTAAAGTAAACAAATTGAGTGATTTATGTTTTTTAATGTAAGATTCCCAATTTCTTTAGCTGAAAACAACAACAACAACAACAACAACAACAACTGATATTAATCTATAGGATATGATGTCTTAGATGAGTAGTGGAACTTATAATTGAAAAATTTCTTTTGCTGAAAAAAAGCAACAACAACAACTATAACGTAAGTTGTGGATTAAAAATCTTTTATAAACAAGAGTGATCATGCTATGATATTCGATATCTAAAAATAGATCACGGCTGCTTGGCATGTTAAGAAACATGAAGTAATGGAAATTATAGTCTTATCAGAAAATTTTCGATGTAGGGATGTGTGTATTGCAAAGTCTTAGGTTTTATGAAAAAATTGTTTTTTTTTATTTTCAATAAAATTTCTTTTTGGGTGGGTTAAATTTAAAACTTTGATGACCTATGATATCAATGTGAGGTGATACTAATATAGTATGATATGTTTGCTTAGATGAGTAGTGAAAGTTGTATGGGTACAGTAAAAGACTTCTCATCAAATTTTTGGTGATAAGGTGTAATGACCAGTGTTGCCACACGAAATCTTTCTAGAGTACCTTGTTAGCCTAGCCTGAAAGAGTCCATAGTGAAGATCGTAGTAGGGGGTTTAGAGTAGGTACTGTAAGTTATGTATTAAGTTAAAAGATTTGATGTATGGTATTTGGTATTTATCTCCTCGAAATGGTGTTGTACGAGTATCAGGAAGGTCGGAAAAAAGTTGATAATGCTTCAAGTTCAATAGTGAAGACCTCGATGTTGAGAGTGGGTATATGGAATGATATAATTCTAGTAGGATATGGAAGTATTATTTATTCATCTTTAAATCTTACCATGAAAGTAGGTTGGGAGTTGATTAAATTAAAAGTTTTAATGAAAGAAGGTTGAGTTATTATATTAATATAGTATAATATGTTGCCTTAGATGAGTACTTGAGAGCTGTGAGAAATATGTGGAATATGTTGTAGATGAGTAGTGAAAGTTGAAAATATAAGATCTCCAATTTCTCTACTGAAAAACAACAACAACTGTAAATAATATATACCAAATCAATTTTTCACACAATATTTATCCACATCAAATTTATTATCTATTTTTATATCTTAAGTTATAAACTTTTTTCTCTATATTTATTAAGTCTACTCAAAATAAGTGGTTTGAGCAGCCACATCTGAAAAAATCACATATTATGATTAAGAAAGCTTCATGATATATACCAAAAGGATACCAATGGATTCCAATGGATTACATAAGGAAAGAAGGCTCACTTAATCTGCAAACAATAAATTTGATTGAAAGTGACACCCGATGTCAGTAATAATCATTTTTGCTTCACTTATCACTCTTAAGCGACGTTAAGTATAGTCTAAAATATGCATTGTAAATAAAAATTGTATTATGTTTATAATGCCATTTATTGAAATAATTTGTTTTAATTAGATTATAGCTTAAGTCTAAAGTCTTTTTTCTTTAGTTCAGGAAAGCCAAGATTTCAAAGATATAGACTGATCCTTATAATGAATATTCCTTATGCCTTTAGACCAAGATGGCTTTAGAAGGTTCCTTGTGCACCATTTTCACAAATAACATCTCTCCGTCTTTACTTTTTGCGATCTTTGTTGGAATATCCTGATTTTTCGAGCTGTTGGTAGGGGACAGTCGACTCGTTTTTGGATGAAAAGCTTTCTTCCTTATTTTTAGAGAGCATCGATTTCATAGATGTAGACTGAGCCTTATATGAATATTCTTTACGACTTTCATCCGTAGGCTTTAGAAGGTTTGTAGTATCCTTAGAACTCATGTTGAAATTATTACGTAATTAGCTTGCCAACAGCGGTCTGTTTAGGTAAAGAGCAAAACATCAACTAAAAACAAGTTATGAAACTATTATTTATATGTATTTGACACGTGGTCTTGGAGGCAGCAATTTGTCCTTAATCTCTGACGTCACCTTTACCTTTGAAACCGAAAGTGTCTGCTCTTGGGTAACCTTCTAAAACCAGCAGTGTCGAGACTTAGAGGCTACAATTTGACCATGATTCAGCTTCGATAAGAATATGGTAATTTTATCTTCGGAATATTGGTGTGGTGGGCCTAATTTTTCTTACTATTAATGAAAGTGAATAAACAAGGCTTGTCAATAAATCACTTGGCTGATGAGTATTGCAAGTTGTATGGAAGATTATAATTAACTGTGAGTAAACAGTAAAGAAGAAGATTTCTGGTAAATGTATGTTCCATACATAATCTTACAGGCGGAAGAAAATTTTACAAGAATCTGGTAACTGCATTTCCTTATAAACCTTATATAAACCGTATATAAACCTTATATAAATTCATATGTTCTAGATGAAATCACATTCTATAATATCTGAAAATAGATAGCAGCAAAATGAAAGGCTATACAAATTTGGTGGCAGTTTGTTCTATACAAAATCTAATAATCAGAAGAAGGTTTTATAAGAATCTGGTAACATGTTCAGTTCACAATTTAAAAAGTAGAAGAAAATTATATAAGAATGTGGTA
Source organism: Dioctria linearis (assembly GCA_963930735.1). Taxonomy (NCBI): domain Eukaryota; kingdom Metazoa; phylum Arthropoda; class Insecta; order Diptera; family Asilidae; genus Dioctria; species Dioctria linearis. The sequence continues at coordinate 66,985,273 of OZ005740.1, forward strand.
ATAGTATGTTCGGTACAAAATCTAACAAGCGGAAGAAAATTTTATAAGAATCTGGTAAGGATCCGGTAACAGTATGTTCCATACAAAATCTAACAGACAAAGATAATTTTATTAGAATTTGGTAACAGTATGTTCAAAACAAAATGATGTGTAAGCCTTATATAAATCCACATGTTCTATATAAAAAATCGGGATATAAATTTCTGTTAGAAAAAGTTAGTTAGAGTATATAGCGATTTTAAAAATTAATGTCTCCAAAACGAAGCCGAGAACCAATTTCTCCAATCTGTTCTAGATGAAAGCATATTCTATAATATCTAAAAATAGATAGTGGCAAACAAAATTTTATAAGAATTTGGTAACAGTATATTCTATCTAAAATCTACCAGGCAGGAGGCAATTTTATAAGAATCTGTTATGTTCTATACAAAATCTAAAAAGGGAAAAGAAAATTGCATGACAATTTGGTTAGTGGTTAGTGTCCTCCCGAATGTTGGACTGTTAAGATGGATATTGAGGAGTTTTTAAGAGAATATAACAACATCTTACTTGATGAACATAAGAAACAAATCCAAGAATGCTATAACTTTTTAAAATTATATGAAAATATTGAAAAAGTTGACTGAAATTTGGTGAGCACTATATAAGCTGCCCTTGGTCAAGTGATGATTCAACGGATGGACCAGATACGTGTGAATGTTGTGGTGTTGCTAGATGCCTAAAAGAATTTGTAAGGCTATATAAATTCTATCAAACATTGACACAAAGTAATTGCGAGGCATGCCTTAAGAATTGCGATTTAACTTAGCACTAGAAACTCTCATTTTGTATACTTGGAGAGCTCATAAAAGATCATGAAAACTTATGCTGTAGGCAGATGTTGATTTCAACGGCAGTTTCATCAAACAGAGGAAATTTTGATTACATACAGCTCTGTACCATAAGATTATAAGAATTAATACTTTTTAATTTTTTAATAAATGATATTTTATATATGGCCTTCTTTTTATTCAACTTCCCACAGAGCTGTTTGAAAAGTTGTTAAGCTGTTATCAGACCTGCTTGAAAAGCTGTTAAGCTGTTATCAGAGCTGTTTAAAAGCTGTTAAGATGTTATCAGAGCTGTATAAAAAGCTGTTTAGCTGTTATCAGAGCTGTTATCAGAGCTGTTAAGCTGTTATCAGAGCTGTTAAGCTGTTTTCAGAGCTGTTATCAGAGCTGTTTGAAAAGTTGTTAAGCTGTTATCAGAGCTGTTTGAAAAGCTGTTAAGCTGTTATCAGAGCTGTTTGAAAAGCTGTTAAGCTGTTATCAGACCTGTTTGAAAAGCTGTTAAGCTGTTATCAGAGCTGTTTAAAAGCTGTTAAGCTGTTATCAGAGCTGTTTAAAAAGCTGTTAAGCTGTTATCAGAGCTGTTATCAGAGCTATTAAGCTGTTATCAGAGCTGTTTGAAAAGCTGTTAAGCTGTTATCAGAGCTGTTTGGAAAGCTGTTCAGCTGTTATCAGAGCTGTTTTAAAAGCTGTTAAGCTGTTATCAGACCTATTTAAAAGCTGTTTATCTGTTATCAAATTTGTTTTGAAAAGCTGTATAGAGTCCCCTGTGACGTAGTTGATTAAGGTTGTAGCCGCCAAGACACACACTTCTGGATCAAGGTCAAGGACAAAATACCTTTCCGGTTTCAAAGGTGATGCCAGAGACCAAGATCAAGCCACATGTCAACGTATTTTCTCACGCTCACGCTCAACCTAGCATTCTGGGTAAAAGACTCAATCCCCTGATTAAGAGCCCTCTGTAGTAGACAAATACGAGTATTATTAAGGAATACCTTCAGGAGCTCTGGACTTAGCAGGGAAATTGAATAAAAAGAATAACATATATAAAATATCATTATTGATTTATTATAAATTAAAAAAAATATTAACATTTAATTCTTAGTGTATCATTCTATTGTTGGGCTTCCTGATTTCAATATATCTATAACTATAACATATTCTTTATTTTCCAATAATGTATATCTTAGACTTAAGACTTGGACTATAATACAATTAAAACAAATTACTTCAATAAATGGAATTATAACTATATGTAATACATTTTCTTATTTACAATACACTAGACTTAGATCATATGTTTTCTGCGGCTGCTCCTTGTTGCTCTGATGGAATTAAGTAATGTTTCCCAATGGTAGAGTATTCGTTGTGCTATTAACATTTAATTCTATGGTTGGGTTTCCTTAATTCAATATTAATTTTTTCTTTCTCACATTCAGAAATATTTGATGCTAATTCTTTAGCAGAATAAAAATAGAACAAACATCTATCGCATATATACAATCTAGCCTTATGTTTTGAAGTTTGTTTCCATGCAAGCCGTGAAAGATTTTTAATCCAGCAGAAATGAAACCTGTTATTACTTTCATAATAATCATCATCATCATCATTATCATCATCATCATCATCATCATCATCATCATCATCATCCTGCTCATAATTATTTTGTATCATTAATAGATTCACATGTCGCTTCATCTTGTGTTTCGTTGGTCTAACTAGAACAGTGGTGAAGGAACGCTCTTTCTTTAGGATGAATACGTTTACTGATATATCGTTCTGGTCCTCAAATTGTTTAATCTGTTCAAGCGTCATAGGAAATGTTATTCCAGTTAAATTTAGCACAGTCGAATAATGTGGATATGATGATGTCCTGGAGGAGTTAATATTTCCAGGGCATAGTGCTGATGTCACGGCCCAAGCGAAGCATGCTTTATCAATATTTTTTACATTAATGGAAGCTTGCTTTAAAGCAATCTCCTTCGGTAGAGGTATGTACGAAGATCCTCGGTGCTGTTCAAATTTGTTGATATGTACTGCTAAATATATAATGGAGTCCAATGTCCAGCCGCTATCTTTTTCTCGAAACTCATCCAGCTGAGTGAGTATTGAATCCAAAATGTTAACTTTATACCACTCATTTAAATTATCGTCTACATTGATTGGAGCAGTTCTTGCTTGTAAATGTTTAATATCTTTTATAACTTTATTGTCACCGATATCCTTAGCAAAATCAGCACACAACTTTGTATTAACTTTAATATTGAGATGGCGTTTTAAAATATTCTTAATACGGCGTATAAATAAATCACCAGCATCCTGCATAAATAGCTTAGGATCTGTATGGTTTATATTTACAATAATTTCAGCTGTAATTCTGTTTGTGAATACTAATTTTATTTCCTCCCACTTTACAAAATCACTTTTTCTTACACGCTGAGTACTTTCTCCACCTCGACTGGTGGCTTTCAATAACATTCTCGGCGATTTAGTCTGTCCAATACAGCTCTCCATATGCCGTTTTGTACCACTCTTTTTACTAGAAAAACTTTCATTTATTAGCGCGGTTGACATTTTTTATTTGACCTATCGCTGAGGCTCACCAAAATTGACTGATGCCTCCTATTACTACCGCCTTCTTGCACCAAAGCCTTAAACTGAACCCACTCTCAACATAATGCTTTCATGTTTTTTTTTTTTTTACCACCCCAATAACCTTCATGTGGTCTATTTTTAGATATTGAATTTCATAACATGCTGCAATGATCACGAATACCACTGCTCGTGCTCAAAACAAGTATTAACATGTTCTTAACATCGATTCAACATTTTTATGAATTTCAACTATATTTAAATCTTGGTAAGGTAGTCGTGAAACTATTTTGCTTCAATCAAATAAGGACATATACCACCAATCTAGTGCATAACATACATCGATTCAATCCCCATATCACACATGAAAGTTTTTCTTTTACACTACACAACATTACATTAATTCATCTCAGTGTTACATACATACATATCCACAGCTAGGAAGTATATGACCAAGTCCCGAGTGAGATGTTCACTAAAGCTTCCTAATGTGTTAGAGCAAGACAGATGATAAGAAATATCATGGGATTTTGCTGCCGAACTCTCATAGCCTAACACAGACATTAGCTCTGGATCGCATTTTGGATGTGAAATACAGAGAAAAAAGTTTATAACTTAAGATATAAAAATAGATAATGAATTTGATGTGAAAAATTGATTTGGTATATATTATTTACAGTTGTTGTTGTTTTTCAGTAGAGAAATTGGAAATCTTATATTTTCAACTTTCACTACTCATCTACAACATATTCCACATATTACTCACAGCTCTCAAGTACTCATCTAAGGCAACATATTATACTATATTAATATAATAACTCAACCTTCTTTCATTAAAACTTTTAATTTAATCAACTCCTAACCTACTTTCATGGTAAGATTTAAAGATGAATAAATAATACTTCCATATCCTACTAGAATTATATCATTCCATATACCCATTCTCAACATCGAGGTCTTCACTATTGAACTTGAAGCATTATCAACTTTTTTCCGACCTTCCTGATACTCGTACAACACCATTTCGAGGAGATAAATACCAAATACCATACATCAAATCTTTTAACTTAATACATAACTTACAGTACCTACTCTAAACCCCCTACTACGATCTTCACTATGGACACTTTCAGGCTAGGCTAACAAGGTACTCTAGAAAGATTTCGTGTGGCAACACTGGTCATGCCATTACACCTTATCACCAAAAATTTGATGAGAAGTCTTTTACTGTACCCATACAACTTTCACTACTCATCTAAGCAAACATATCATACTATATTAGTATCACCTCACATTGATATCATAGGTCATCAAAGTTTTAAATTTAACCCACCCAAAAAGAAATTTTATTGAAAATAAAAAAAAACAATTTTTTCATAAAACCTAAGACTTTGCAATACACACATCCCTACATCGAAAATTTTCTGATAAGACTATAATTTCCATTACTTCATGTTTCTTAACATGCCAAGCAGCCGTGATCTATTTTTAGATATCGAATATCATAGCATGATCACTCTTGTTTATAAAAGATTTTTAATCCACAACTTACGTTATAGTTGTTGTTGTTGCTTTTTTTCAGCAAAAGAAATTTTTCAATTATAAGTTCCACTACTCATCTAAGACATCATATCCTATAGATTAATATCAGTTGTTGTTGTTGTTGTTGTTGTTTTCAGCTAAAGAAATTGGGAATCTTACATTAAAAAACATAAATCACTCAATTTGTTTACTTTACTCGGCTGCTGTGCGAATTTGTTTACATTATTCGACTGTGATCACAGCTCCCAAACAACTTCCATTACTCATCTAAGACAAGATATCATACTACATTGATATCCTAACACCACCTTCTTTCATCAAAACATTTAATTAAACCCACTCTCAACCTAATGGTAAGAAAATAATGTGATCACTTCAATAGTATGAAGATAAAGTTATCATATTCTTATCAGCTTCATGTGAACTCTGATATCGGGGTCAATCAAATCTCATAACAGCGTGACTGATTGAGAAATTTTATTGATAATAAAAAACAATTCGTCATAAAATGTAAGACTTTTCAATACAAACTCCTAGATACAAAAAAAAAAGACATTAATCGCTCAATTTGTCTGCTTTACTCGGACGTATTTGTTTACGCAAGATATCAAATTACCAGCCGCCTGGACACCTTTTCTAATGCTTTAATTTCCATTACTTCTAATGATTTCATGTGTCGTACCATCCCAAGCAGCCGTCATTTATTTTTACACATCGAATATCATAACATGATCATATAAAAGACACCTACAGACCACAACTGACGTTATAGTTGTTGTTGTTGTTTTTTTCAGCAAAAGAAATTTTCAATTATAACTTCCACTACTCATCCAAGACATCATATCCTACAGATTAATATCAGTTGTTGTTTTCAGCTAAAGAAATTGGGAATCTTACATTAAAAAATATAAATCGCTCAATTTGTTTACTTTACTCGGCTGCTGTGCGAATTTGTTTACATTATTCGAGCGCGAATTATTTTACTTTACTGGACTGTGCGAATTTGTTTATGCAAGGAATCAAATTAGAAGCATTCCACCTGAAGAGCAAAATTAGGCATTTACTAATTTCCATTACTTATCTAAGTGAACATATCTACCAACATTCGCTCCAATCAGCTTTGCCTGATCTATTTTTAGATATATCATCACATGGCGCAATGTTTATAAAAGACACCTACAGATTAAGATCATCAAATCTTTAATCCACAACTTCGATTACAGTTGTTGTTGTTGTTTTTTTGTTTTTCAGCTACTAATATTAATTACACCTGAAAAGGTAAGATCACTCATATCTCGCGTAGAGGATTTCTGATGAAAATTTTACTCCTAGTACTAATACTATTGACATGAACAAAAATATGAATTAGTATTAATACTTATTACACTAATTTTCTAAGGGAATTTCACAGTTATTATCTGCATAAATACACAGCTGCACACATGCACCCACGCCTTAGATAACGTTTCCTTAGCCACATACCACAGGCACTCATACTAAAGTAAACAACTAAAACCAAACTCAAGCTGACAAGTATACAGCCCCGATATAAATTCGGTTAGGGTATTTCACATCATTACTTAATACACATTCTACCCAAGCCTTGGTACAGGTAACATAGCCCAGTCCAAGACACCTCAGGCAGTCCTAGTCATAGTATTATACATTGCCACTAAAGCTCTCAGCCAACCCCCAGCACCCAGACACAGGAGGGGGCACCTCAAGGTCAAATTGTAGCCTCCAAGACTAGATAAAACTTAACCAGCAACCTCCACCAATACAGATTCCCACCACTTCAGAAATATTTATAGCTACGATCTCTGAGATGAAAAATAAGCGAGCTCCAGAAACAAAATCAAAGACCTCTGCTATTTTCCTATGCTGGAGAGTGCTAAGAGTGATCTCGTATCCCCAAAGTGATCTCGTATCCCCAAAACTCGAGATGAAAAACTTAATGTCAACTTAGAGGCTACGAGTCGGAGATGAAAAATAAGCGAACTCCGGCAACAAGATCGAAATCCTATGCTATTTCCTTATGCTGGAGAGTGCTGAAAGTGATCTCGTATCCCCAAAATGATCTCGAATCCCCAACATCCAAGACTCAATGGTGCACCCAAGACACAGTGGTGCATCCAAGGCACAATGGTGTATCCAAGGCACAAACCAAGGGTGCAGTCAAGATGAAACGATACATCCCGGTAGTACCGATTAATCCCGCTAGGGTGCAGTCGAGACTCAATGAAACCAAAAACCTACATTTAGGCGCAACACATATCTATTTAAGGAAACCGTAGTACGGGAGCATGCTGGTAGTACCTGCTAATGCCGCTAGGGCGCAGTCAAGACCAAATGACACATCCCGATAGTACCCATTAATCCAGCTAGGGCGCAGTCGAGACTCAATGAAACCAAAAGCCTACATTTAGGCGCAACACATGGTGCATCCAAGGCGCAATGGTGTATCCAAGACACAAACCAATACAACCAAGACACACACCTACATATAGCACGGGCTCAAACCACCTAGCGAAGGTGGCGCCATCTGTGGCGAAATCCTGGAGGCTTAAAAAAGTGGGCCAGTAGCCCCATTGTTTATCTACTGCACTTAATGGACTGTTCTCTGCAAAAGGTTCACTTGTTTGAATTTGTTGTAGGGAAACTTTCTGATTGGACTAATTCAAGAATGTTATTTATTTCATTGTCAGATATATAGAATAATTTATTTAATCGCAGTTCTTAGCTTCTTGTTTTTATTTTTTCGTTTTCCTGTTTTTGTTCTTGTTTAATTTTAGTAACTTTACGTACAAATTATTAAGTTGTCTGCGACTATTACTAGTTTTCTTTCTTTTTTTTTGTTATTCAAAGTTTTTCACAATAAAATATAGCTTCCGCTAAAGTTTGTTTATATTCAATTTTAATATATAATGATTGTACATAAACCTATCTAACACTTTAGAAGCTTAAAATTACATTAGCTAACGAATTCCGAATAAGGATTTAAATATTTTAAAGTTTTTGTTTTTTAGGCCACCATAACGAACATATATCAAAAGCCATTGACAATGTATGTCTTAAGATTTTTATGTCAAAAATCGAAGCATACCATTTGGAGCCTTTGGAACTGGGCTATATTATTTACAGCAACCGCACTCTAATTTGAGCTTACTCTTCGTTTTCTGTGAAAGATGGATTATATGGAATGCTCTCAGATACTTGCAATACCAACTTGATCGGGTTAATCGTTCTCTTTATAGATTCAAATTTAAAAATTGCTGACGGAAATGATATTGATCACCCTGGTCACCCTCAGAATTTCACAGTTACAGTTAATCCCATTATGCTAATCTTGTTGAATAACGTTGCTATGCGAACAAAATTGGGGAATTAGATTGAGTTGAAATTATATGTATTCACTAAAATTGAATTGGAAATTCTACCAGAGATAGTTCAATCTAGAAACTCTCTTGTTGGTAAATATAAAACTATCTCTCTAATATAGTCTTTTGGTTATCTAATTAATAAAAGAGTAATAACTGACAAAGTGTGAGCATACAAAAAATATATTGTCCATTACAACTCGGAATTTTATTTGATAACCAACTTCAGTAAAATAAAATTTCCTCAAGCTATAAATTGTACCAGACCAATTACAAGGAAAAATGTCTGACCAGCAGAACAGAGCTCACACATTTCGGTCGCCCCTTCCCTGCATCACGCAGAGCATTTTATATGTACCAAAACAATTCTGTGAAAAATCCGACAGGCAAATTTAAAATCTCACCATTCCTATGCAATCTTACTGCTGTTCAGATGGCCGATATGCTTTGTAGCATACGAATATTACAGCATTACATAGCTTAGCATGTACGTATATAAACACAGTGGTTTGTTTCAATTTTAAAATTGTATACTTTTGTGCGTTTATGTTTCACTGTGCTTTTGAAAACAGAATCGTGTGTTTTTTTTGTTTGGCGGGAACCCTGAACCCTCTTAAGAATTTTAATGAATAACTATTCACCGATAAAGGTCCAAACGAATTGGTGGACTGATTCTGGTTGGTCACTCTTTCGGCCACAAGGACACAAGCCTTCAGTTTTTTTTTAGCAAGTTTTGACAATTTTTCTTCAGATTTTTCATGCACTATTGATTACCGACCATGGTTCAAAAGAGTTATATCGATTCAGGTGCCTTGACTGGTCTCGGTCGCTAAAAATATTTGTGAGCGTTGGCAAGCATACATTTTAGAAAATTTTAAAGGCGACTTCTTTCGATCTGCAGCCACATTTAGACCACTGATAGAACATTGTTTTGCCGTCTTATCAGGACTATACCTGAAAATGACTGTTTAATTTAGGGCGTGCTTAAAACTACCCACAAGAGTTAATGAACTTAAAAGAAAACTTGTTTCTTTATTACTCAAATCTGACAATGAAAAAGAAACGTTAAAGTCTTCTGCTATACTGGGTTAGTGCTTCTTAAAGCGCTGTAAGGCAGTGTGCTTGGCAGGTAGGAGCGATGAAGCTCTCTGTTAGCCAAGCGGCTATTCCAAGTGGGAGCTATAGAGCTCTCTGTTAGGATAGCCAGATAAAAATAAGGTAGAGCTAGAGAGCTCAATTACCTTTAGGTGCAGCCATGTTGGAGCTAGGAAGCTCGCAGTTAGGATCTAAATAAAATAGATACGCACCAGTGGAGTTCAATATAAACTCTGATTTATTTCATATTATTACACTGAATTTATACATTATGAAAAGTGCTGACATTACTTATTTCGATCATTTCAACCAATCGCACACCTTCAGCCATTGCTATATTCAATTATTGATCATAATTGCTGTGCATGCAAATAATGCACAGCGGACATTACCAAAAGTTTCAGCCAGGTAGAAGTAAACAAAGAAAGCTACATTGTAATGCTTTTCATTGATCGTTTACTCTATCGTACCATATGCTGTTGGTTTTGCTTTTCCTATTGCAAAGCAAAGGCATAGCGTAAAGCTTTGCCGTCGTGTATTCATTGATACATGACACTCATATGTGCTTAATGCACTTCGCTTGTCCATAAACAGGTGGACATAGCTTTTGTTTTATTTTCACATTTTGTATGGCATTCTGCATGTACAAAAGAATGCAGTGAATCACCTTATGGGTGTTTTGTAAGATTTACCTAATTTAATTTAATGGTGTGTGTGTAGTGATGCGCTCTACACTATAACTCCTTTTCAGCTATTTCCCCGAATTTGTTAACGTATTCACTGATCGTCGATAGAAAATTTCCCTATACAAGGATAACTGAATAATCATCATATGCTATATTTATTTTATTTCTTTACCTTGAAGGGAGATGAGAATTCATTAACCACTCATAACTACAGTCGAGGTAAAAGTACCCCTCCTTGTGGCGTATCTCTAGGCACGACCCTGCTAGCTTTGTTGTCGCTAAACTTTAGTTTATTAGACTCCACAACCATTGGATTAAACCATCTACGAATAAGGCATTCGACTCCTAGACTGCTCAGAGTATCAAATATGTCTTCCAATTTGATATTGTTAAGATTTCCCCAACAACTATCAAGGAATACACCCTTAGTGTAACACGAGCTCACCCTCACAGCCTTGAAATCAAAATCTGCCATACCATAAAATTCTGTGCATCCTTTATAGGTAGAACAGTATGAATGTGGAACAGCTTGCAATCTTCTGTTCCGCCCCCCTCCCCAACTATGATCATTCAAGCGTAATGCGCAGCGTCACCTACTTGTCGCAACCCAATAATCTTCAATTCCCTACCCCTTCTTCCTTTCCTGTCATGGCTGTGCTACAGGCTAGGGTTTCTGGAAACTTGGGTTTTCAGGACTCGGCGAGTACGACTCCAAAATTTTGAAAACTCGTCGACTCCGGATCTAAATCTAAACTCAAATCAATAACCGAAAATGCTTAATATTTTGGAATTCAATAACGATTCTCATAGCTGAAGTTCTTGTAACAAAAAATAAACAAATTACTCAAATTCTCTCAACCCAACAATCCTCAATTCCCTACCCCTTCTTCCTTTCCTGTCATGGCTGTGCTACGGCCTAGGGTTTCTGGTAACTCGGGGTTTCAGTCAGAACTCGGCGAGTACGAGTCCCAAATTTTGAGAACTCGTCGAGTCCGGATCTAAATCTAAACTCAAATCAATAACCGACAATTTTTAATATTTTGGAGTTCAATAACGATTCTCATAGCTGAAGTTTTTGTAACAAAAAATAAATAAATTACTAAAATTTGTTAAAATTAGAATTATTTACTGAATTGAATAATTCACAGATTTTATAATAACACTTGCTGGAATAGATTTATTTTAACTGCCATCTGATAAAGGAGAAGAAAACGTATCTTGTTTTTTCCACAACATACATATATATTTTTATTTTGCTTACATTGTAACAATCAACGTATTTCGTCTTATCAGGACATTATCAGGGCTACAGCTCTCATGATGTCTTGATAAGACGAAACGCATTGACAATATATTATGTAAAAAGAAGTGTTTTCTGTTCTTTTATAAGATGGCAGTTGAATTTAAGACGTTTATTACTTTCAGATTATTTGAACAAATTTTAAATCAATTTGATGAGCTGTTCATATTCTCATTTTTAGGGTTCCGCACCCAAAGGGTGCCAACGGGACCTAATTACTAAGCCTCCACTGTCCGTCCGTCGTATCTCATGTATCTCATGAACCCTAATAACTAGACAGTTGAAATTTTCACAGAGTAAGTAATACTATAGCTGCTATAACAACAAATAATGAAAATAAAATAAAGTTTAAAATTAAAGTAGGTCCCTATACAATAAACTTTTGTTTTTGCTCGATCTAAAAAGCGAGTCCGACTCGCACTTGGCCGGTTTTTTTTTTTTAGTTTTATTTGTGTAAACTATGACTTTATTCATTAACAATGGAAATTGAAGACAAGTCTTTACTAATGTCCGCAGCAATGTGTATAATTAAAAATAAATAAAATATAAATCTTGAAATTGATCAAAACATTCCCACATAAGTAGGTTATCTTTTGAATTTACTGGTTCTTGCTGACTTTTGAAAACTTGGACTCGTCGAGTACTAGAGTCGAGTCCTGAATCCGAGTAACACAAATACTCGACGAGTCCGAGTCTCGAGTCGAATCGAGTACAGAAACCGTAACAGCACCATAGGGTATCCCCTGAGTTTGGCAATATCTTAAAAAAAAACATTATACCTACGTCATATAGCGCAGTTTCAACACATTTACCATATACATGTTTTGATTTAAAAACGTTCGCTTCTCTTTAGTAGGAGGTCAATAGACGTCTCTGTGAGCCTTTCGAAAATCTGCGAAAGGTTAATAGATCTAAAATGCACATCTGCTATTTTGGAAATGAATATCACGTTGGCTTGTTTCCTGATGCGTGAGACATAGGAGTGCTATAGGCAATTGCTATGGATCACTATGAGCCCCAGAATTAAAATTTCTTGTAACTTCTGCAGCATAATAGGAATGATTCCATCGATTACTGGTGATCTATAGAGCGGAAATATTGGATTCGTATAACTAACAGCATAAATAGCACAAGAACTAGGTGTCGCATGGCATACCAGAGGAGAGTATACACATTGTGAAATGGTTAGTGTATTCTGGAATGGACCGTAATATGTTTTAGAGCGTGCCGAAAGCAAATGTTTTTATAAAATCAGTTTTTTATACATTTGATCGACTTTCTCAACACTTCAGATACAAAAAAATATGAATCACTCGACGTATACATCATTTCAAATGATGTGGTCCATTCCGGAATAGACCACCGATCCATATAAAGGTTGTATACTTTTTTGGTACTGCATGCTACATCTAGACCTTGTGCCATCTATGCTAAAAGTTAAGATATGATGAGTTAAGAGTTTTCAATCAGAACCATACGAATTATTGTTGCGCTTCTAATATTTATAATCTATTTACTCTTAAAGTCATTTCAAAGACGATATTTTATTATTAGTTCAAAATATTCCTCGCCTAAAAGGGATATCGAAGTACATCAAATTCAAACCATAAAATACTAGAGATATCCATCCATACGGAATGAAAACAAAACAAAACGCATTCTATCGAATTTAATAAACACATACAAGCAAGAAATATCTCATGACAGAATTGAACAAGCCAAAATAAGTAGAACTAAAGGGATTTAGTGGGCTTAAGGAAAAGAATAAACAACAGTTAAGTACCGAACATAAGCCCTTAAGCTCATTAGTTACGGCGACCTTAACATATAAATCTGATGAAATATTCATTGGAGCATCTCTCGATCTAACGAATAATTAAAAGAAATTTTAATGGGCCCTGTAAAAGTGGATCTGGGTTCAGGAGCATAGTACTATCAAGAGTATGTAGTAGCTTAAAACCTTAATCCATTCTATCCGAAGGATAATTTTATAGATGACTGAGTAAGAACTAAAGAATCAAATGAATTGCGAGCTTTCTTTAAAGAATCTGATGACATGATAAGAATCTTCTAGAATACTTGATTGGAATTTACATGGGTAACGAGACTGTACAAAGAAAAGTAGTGACATAGATTTAAATTAAAAAATTCCTTTCAGGCAAACATCAATAGGTCCTTAATCAGAAAGATATTTTTCTTATGTCTAATTTTGATTATACGAGCATACAAATTGATTGAATTACGTGAAAATTTAAAGGATCCATCATAATAAACATGATTTTCAAATTTTAGTCAACAAATGTTTTTAATATTTTAGGCCACTACGACGGCAATGGTTCCAATCTTTAAAGCTTAATAGTTCTATAAAAAGCTATAAAAAATATAAAACCCTTGAAATTTTGGTAAAGAATGAAACACACTAATCTCAATCTGTGAACAATTTTACAAAATTTATGCTGGCCCGGATGACATATGAAACCCCAAAACTGTTTCCATCTTCGATTAATTGAAATGCTCCCTTTTCCTAACAAAGTGTTCACAGTTTAGATACAATTTCTTTCTTTTTTATGGGACAGCTATATACTAACAGATTTTATGTGGGCTTTTGTTTAATATACCACTGATGCCCTTAGACCCCCGACTTCAAATGACAATAAATTCAGTTCGTTAAACCTGATAGAAATCCTTGCTTAAAACCAATGGAGTGGAAGCAGTTTCCTATTCGATTTTTTTACTGCAATTCAATTAAACACATTTTTCAAGAATCTCTCAGACTCCTTAGACGCGAAAAGGGGAATTTTAGATTTATAGTCAATAATTTAAATCAAGCACTAATGAGAGGATAATCTTTATTATGGGTTTTGGAAGATTTTGGGAATTTGATAAAAAATATTTTATATTGATATGCATTTGCTACATTTCTCATTTTTTTTCTTCTCTTTTATTATTATGTGCGAGGCCAGAGATGCGAAAATCTGAAAAAAGAAGAAATTTTATTAATACGACTCTAAGTAACCAGTAAAATAATTGTACTGTTCAATCTCCAACAGATTGATATTGCAAAAGATTTTTATTTTTTGTCAGACATCAAATTAAGGAAGACAATGGAAGCCTGTGGTATTTCGGATTACAAAAATAAGAACACCGGAATATTCATGCAAACTTTATTACAATTAAAACTAAACTTTTTAAAACAATTTTCGCTTTGGGCAAGCGACGATTGGGACTGACTTAACAGAGTGGACATTATCGACTAACGACTTCGATTTTCTTTCTTGGCTCTTTTATTGAGTGACACTAAATTTTGTCTGGGAGCGACGTGGATTCTATGAAGAATATCACAAAAGAGTTGCAAAACGCCTTTTTAAATCCACAAAATTTTTTTTTTATTTCATCGAATCAACTTTAACATTAATTAATTATGAAATATAAATATTTTAAACGACCGCGGTTTCGGACAGTGCGTCCATCTTCAGGTTTTATTAACAACTAAACTAAAATATTTAAGTCTGGAGGTAAATGTTACACATTAAAAAATATACATAATGCTTCACATACAGATATAATATGGACAAATTATACTAACAGATATGAGCAATACAAGGTAAGTGAGAAACATTACATTATACATTCAACTGAAAATTTAGTGACGGTCTAACAAAGAGCGACTAAATCGACTTGATTTTATTACGGCTTCCTCTGTATTCAGTAATGGTTTGTCAGTAGTGGCTATAAACAAAGATTCATAAGCGTCCAGTTTGAATTTTTGACGTACTATTTTAACGATCGGGACTACGATCAAGAAGTTAAAACTTTAATTAATACAGGCCCATACAAAGAATTCAAACTGAAAAACGGCAGTAATAGAGATCCTATACATTTAATGATATCCCAAGCAAGATTAACAGCACAGCACGTCGAGAAGCTAACCGGAATTGATTACCTAGCACGAAAAATATTCAGTATCGAATCCCTCTGTCCCTAGACTGTACGCGTTGCCTAAAACTCACAAACCAGGCATGCGACCAATCTCGTCCAACATCGACTATCCTACCGAGAAGATGGCAAAGTGGATGCTTAATGAGCTGAACAATCTACCAACACCAGAAGGCTACAGCTTGAAGAATTCGCTAGATTTTGTCAACCGTACCCAAAATATTGAACTCAGAAGAGGTGAGGTCATGGTGTCATTTGATGTGACTGCGTTATACCCGAACGTACCAGTGGACTTAGCTATAGTAGCCATGATGATACATCTTCAGAAACACAACGTTCCACAAAAAAAAACAAGCAGCACTCCGAAAAATCGCGGAGATTAGCATGGACCAAAATTTATTCCAGTTTAGAGATAAATTCTACCAGAAAACTTTCGGCGTAAGTATGGGATCAGTACTTGGACCTTATTTGGCTAATTCTTTTATGTGTCATCTCGAGATTGGATTAAAAAAAGCTGGCAGATTGCCCCGTGTTTGGTGGAGGTACGTCGATGACATTTTTGCTATCATCAACGAAAGACAAATTAAAAACTTTCTCACATTTCTAAACTCATTGTATAACACGATAAAGTTTACAGTAGAACTAGAAAAAGACGGAAATCTATCCTTTCTAGATGTACTAGTACAACGTTATGAAGAGAGAGGAGTGAATTTCGCAATTTATAGAAAGCCTACCAACACCAATAGGTTTATAACCTCTGACTCCTACCACTGCGGTCAACACAAAAAAGCTGCCTTCCATTCAATGGCTCATAGATTAGCCCAGATCCCAAGGCGTAAAATTGATTACGATAATGAAGTCACCTTCACCATCGAGACAGCTAAAATAAATGGGTATAGCACGAAATTTGCAACAGACATTATTTGAAAACACCGGGAGAAACAAGAATTTAAGCAGGTAACGACACTATTACCATTAATAGACAAGAGCGCAAAATTTCGTATCTGTGTTCCCTTTTACCACACAATTACAAATGAACTTAAAAATATCCTTAAAAAACGTGATATTGATCTCATTACGAGGAGTACACATAAGTTAGGTAAATCGATTTGCGAGTTTAAGGATACTAAAAGCAAATTTTCGGAATCAGGCATTTATCGCGAACAATCTAAAGACTGTGATTACATATATATTGGTCAAACTTCTCGTTCTTTTCATAAAAGAGCAACAGAACACAGGAAAGCGATCATAAACAATAGTACCAGTGATTCAAATGTAGCTCTGCATATTGATATCACCGGTCACAAACTCTCGCCAGATCCCGAGATCGTTAAAATAGTACGTCAAAAATTCAAACTGGACGCTTATGTATCTTTGTTTATAGCCACTACTGACAAACCACTAATGAATACAGAGGAAGCCGTAATAAAATCAAGTCTATTTAGTCGCTCTTTGTTAGACCGTCACTAAATTTGCAGTTGAATGTATAATGTAATGTTTCTCACTTATCTTGTATTGCTCATATCTGTCAGTATAATTTGTCCATATTATATCTGTATGTAAAACGTTATGTATATTTTTTAATGCGTAACATTTACCTCCAGACATAAGTATTTTAGTTTAGTTGTTAATAAAACCTGAAGATGGACGCACTGTCCGAAACCGCGGTCGTTTAAAATATTTATATTTCATAATTAATTAATGTTAAAGTTGATTCGATGAAATAAAAAAAAAATTTTGTGGATTTAAAAAGGCGTTTTGCAACTCTTTTGTGATATTCTTTTAATGACCATTTGGATAAAAGAGTACTGCAGTCTCGAACAAATCTTACTTCCATTTCTGGTCGTGGCAATGCTTGAAATCCCAACTGGAAGACAAGAGGCTTATTAATCTTGGTACTAGGCACCTTAGCTATCATTGTTGACTAAAAAAACAAGTTAAAACGCTAGTATTGGTATAACACCAATTCTTATGATACCGTAGATGAATACCCATATGTTTCGTATGGTCACCCATCCGTGTAGGTTTGATTTTTGAAATGATTTTTCGCATATATTTCTAAAACGGTTATCGGAGAGTAAAAATGATTATAACAAATTCCAAAGATTTTTGTGTTCTGAAGAACTTTTCAGTACAATAAAAACGTCTAGGAGTGTCGCATTTTCACAGTATAGAAAAAAACATAAATTTTAATATGGCAACAGCACGCGATTTCCTGATTTAGTTCATTTTTGAAATTTTATTTACTATTTTTATGAAAACGCTGTATACAAAATTTGAGCTCTCTATACGTCGACGCGTTATCAGGCAGTACCCAAATATATAGTGAAAAGCGAAATTGTTTAATGGCAGCCCTACGAAGGAGTTGCCCGATTGATCCAATTTTCGAGCTTAATTTTACCGTTTTTTTTTTACGCCAGTATGCTCTCTAAGTGATCGTGTCCACGATTTATCATGAGAACAGACAGACGGACATGCAAAAATCAAGATATCTTTAAATATTATGAGTGGGTGTCCAATCCATTTTACAATTTCGATTTTTGCTCCGGATTCCTTGAAATCAGCACCTAATCTCTCACTAATTAAAATTAGTAATTCCTGAAAGAATTTCATATTCCGAATATAAAGGTTTATGAGCCAGATTATTTCTAATCCAAGGTAAAGTCGTTTAACGAAAAGAGAAGAAAAGGAGATATGTAAAGATTTGAATTTAAAAAAAAAATTATTTATTTTTCCCGGACGGGAATCGAACCCACACTTGTTAGAATCGGTCAAAGATGGAGAATAAAAGAATCTTAAAAACTTTTATTTTTTATGATTTGATTTAGAATCGTTAAAAATAAAAGTTCTTACAATTCTTTATTTCTCCATCTAGAAAAATAAAACAATTCAAATCTCTCAGTCCAGCGATCAGAGAGATCAGAAGTACTATCTTTGATCAGTATGGGTATCTCCGATCTTCAATCATAGAAATTTTCATCTTAGAATTTCTACTTGGCTTAACAGAGTACCATAATGGCGATAAGAGGGAATAAGTACCTGTAGTATGCTCCATGAAAAGTAAGCAATCAAGATCGGGGATATTTTACTTGGGGTTGCCGCTTTACTAATTAAACCTAAAAAAAAACAAATTGTAATTTGTCCATTTTAATTAAGTTAAAAATTCTGATCAATTTCATCACGTACATATTTTGTGACGTGTTGCTTAAGTTGGCGAGTTTATTTACAAATAAGTTTGGTTATTTTCCGACATTCCTACTGTATATTTGTAAATACGCTACAGAAAGTCTACGTTCAATACAAACGACATCTTACCAAAAATCCCTGACGAAACTTCATCTTCTAGTCCTCATGGAATTGATTTTTTTTTTTTTTTGCAAAATTAAACAGTTTTTCCTCTAAAATAATTCAATAGGAATTTAAGCAACCCAGCAAATAACAGAAGTATTTTATAGGTAAGTACAAATATTTTCATTTGTATACCCTAAATGAAATCTTAGGGTATACTAAGTTTGTCAATTATCAGAGCTTCGTTTTGGGCGTCGTGTCTCTGTGAGCTTTCGTGTAAAGGAATCGTGGTCTGACGGAAGTGCCTTGTCGAGTCTTCCCCGGTCCGCTCTAAAAGTTTTTACCACGGCTCTCACTGACGAGAGAGCCGGGACGGGCATCTACTTCTCTGAGCCTGACATTGGCATGGAGTACTCGCTTGGAGGACAAACCACTGCCTTTCAGGCAGAAGTCTTCGCCATCGCAATGGCAGCGAAAATAGCCTTTGGTATGCAAATCAAGGGGAAGAACATTGCTATCCTTTCGGATATTCAGGCAGCCTTGAATGGACCTCAGATAACATCTAAGTTACTGCTGGACTGCAGGCCGTTTCTGCATATATTGTGTATCCACAACAAGGTGTCCCTTCAGTGGATGACTGGTCACAGGGGCATCATGGGGAATGAAAGAGCTGACCTTTCAGCTAGGGCTGATTCTGATTCTCCGTTACTGGGACCGGAAGCCGTCGTCGGCGTTGCCACCTCGAGAATCGGGTCTCTCATGAAAGCGAATTTTCATAGGAAGCATCAGCAGAGATGGGAATACTTGTAGGTAGAAAAAACTGTTTCTTGATGGGCCCAATTGGATATCTCCGCTTTTCTTTTGGGGCTCGGAAGGAAACAATGTAGAATTGTGGATGACATCATCCCCGGCCACAGCTCAGTTCACGCTCATCTAACAAGGGTGGGAGTTGTCGACGACCCTGAATGTCTATCCTACACAGAAGGAGAGCCTTAGGCCACCCAATACTTTTTGTGTGCGTGTCCGACATTCAGCCGTAGCACGCTGGATACTCTAGGGTCTGTTCTTCTATCTATAGATGAGCTGAAAAACCTTCCTCACCTAGACCTAATGCGCTTCATTAAGAGGACAGGAAGGTTTTGGGGAAAGGGATTCTAACAGGATAGCACAATGAGCCACTGGCTTTCGTGCTTGGATTGCGATCTCCTATCTCTCTTCTTAAAAAAAAAAAACAAAAAAAAAGTTTGTCAAACCGGGACACAATCCAATCAGAGGAAATTAACTTTTCATCGATAAACTTAACTCATGTTTTCAGGTAAATCTATCTTTTAAAGTAGTAAATTAAGCAATATTGCAATAGGTGTCCAATCGTATAATTTGTACTGATAATAACTTTACCTAGGCAAAATCAAGAACGGAAACATATATACTCAAAATTGCAACTACTGTTGCTATGCGTAGTTAAGAATAGTTAGATGGTGCCGTGCGCATAGTGGCTAAGGTGCAATATTGTTGCGCGCAGTATAGAGTTATTTGTTGGTGCCCTCCGCAATTCAGAGGCAATATAAGTTGCAGGCCAATTTGAATCTTTCTGGTTTTTGCATCAAGCGCTCACGTATTGCACATAATACATCGGAATCGACTTGGCTAGTGGTAATAACTTAAGATTATTAACAAAACAACTTTATCTTAGGTATCCGGGTCTTGACGGGAATAAATCTTTCTATCAAATTCACTTTATCTTGAGTATTGACTAAGGCAAGGATACTTATTCTGGGCCTCGCCTGGAATAAATCTTACTAACAAAAATCACTTTATCTTGGGTCTTGACTGAGATAAAGATAGTTATTCTGGGTAACGACTAGAATAGATTACTAATACAACTTGGCCTTGAGTTTCAACTGAAGTAAAGTATCTTGTTCCGGGGCACGACTAGAACAAGAAAGTCACTAACTATGTATTTACCAACGCCATAAAGTCGATTACACATTTTAGTCTGGTGAGTACCTACGTCTTGATTAATCATTTATTGCATATCCCATTTAATACTTATATTTATACATACATATATATTTATTGGTTCCATTCCTGAAAAGTGAACTGTTTGAAGTTATCATAATTTATTTTATTTAAGTTAATAGAAAAAATTAAGTGAAATTTTATTTCTAATATACTTAGTCGGAATTGTATATATCTTAAGTTATATTAGTGAGTTGCAAACCACCGAAATATATTTATTTGTAAATTTGGAATAGTGTACGTAATCTGAGGTATTGTGAAATAAACCACTAACTTTGAATATTCATCGGTGTTCTTATTTATAGTCCCCATCATTTATATTTTTGTTGAGTGTTCTTGTTGTGCAGAACACATTCCAGGAATCCAATTAGAATCAATCCTACACCCATACCAAATTTTCCGGGTCATAACATTCATATTGACATTTTCTGTACAGAAAAGACATTAGTGCTTCTAGCTCTTGACAAATTTACCATACTAGTCCAAGCAAAAATAATTAAATTCTGCTCAATACAGGACTTGATACAACCGCTAAAAGAACTATTACTTTTGTTTGGCGTACCCAAAAATGTCATGCTAGATGACGAAAAATCCCTAAACTCTGCTTCCTTAACAATGGAAGATTTGACATCAATATTTTTACAACCCCACCTTAAGCTAAGTGGGTAAGTGGAACGTTTCCCTTCCATTTTAACAGAATTCATGCGTTTCTTAAGGACGATGCAACAAATCACTCCTTTTAGGAGCTGCTCAAACGTTCAGTAAATGAATATAATCATACATTTCATTCCACCATTGGAAAAAATTTGTAGAATTATTCTATGGACGATTCCCCCGAGTAACCTCTGAATGATTTGACAAAACTCGAGAACGATTTAAAATATCATAGTATAAGAAACGCAAGCCTCTAAAGATCTATAAGGCAGGACAAATTTGTTTTGTAAAATATAATAAGAGAATTCGTTTAAAACTTACTGTAGAATTTAGGGAAAACAGACACACTATAGTCATAACAAAATCCGGAAAAATAGTCCACAAAAGTAATATGAGAAATTAATTCTCTTACAGATCCGCTACCTTTCTTGACCTCGACCTTTATGATAAATTCATCTCCGATAACTTTCTAATCCTTGATTATCAAATCACAAGCATCCATTGCCTATACCCATTTCTTCAACATGAACTTTCTTTCTTCACAATTGAACCGGAGATCAGAGAGGTCTAATGAGTATGGTTATCTCTGATCGCCTACCATAGAAGTAATTTCTACTTGGTTTATCCACATACCGCCAGGCAGAAAAGGGGGAACAATCACCCAATTTAAAAGCGCAATGAGAAATCTTGCCACCATATAATTCACACATACTTTTTATAAAAAGAATTTATATGGGCAATTGGTGTGACCTTCATCATTCAACTTCTATGGTAGTCGATCAAAGATAACCATACTGATGATACCTCTCTGATCAGTAGGTCGAAGAGATCAGTAATTTTTTTGCACTTAAAATGCATTTTGTAAATTTAATGCAATTATTTTTAATAAATTTCAGTCTGTTAGACGAGAAATCTCACTCATAAAATAAATAATGTTTTGGAAAACAACAACAGACAAGTCATCATCAATAAATTGCACAATGAAAGAGTTAATATTATAACAAAAATTACAAATGAACTTATAAAAATAAATACGGAAGACCACATAGTAGGTCAATGACTAGGTTAATTTATGCACTATAAACTTAGGTTAAGAAAAGATGAATTAACTAATATAATATATAATATAATAAAGTAAGCAATATGTTGTATAATCGTTTCATCAATTATCAATGATTAATATCAAAACGTTTTCCTAAAACTTCTTAATGTTACATACTAACCCATATGCAAAAAAAATAAAAGCATTTTACGTGCATTGATCAATGCCCGGTCAGCATAGAATGACCTAATGGCTGATCAGAATTTATTGCAGAGTGCCTTACCTTCGTAATAATGACCTACTTCGCAGGTAAACAAAGCGAAGTAGGAAATAAAAATCTTGTTTGGAAACATCAAAAAATTCTGGCACAGAAATTACGCGTAGCCGATTCTGCATTTTTTTTTAAATAAACTAATTAATATCGAGTGCAGTAGAATAAGTTCAGTTTTAGTTTTGAGTGTTGATAGCGAGGAGAGTTAAAGAGTTAGTTTTTAGTATTAGAGTGAGCCGGTAAGAAAAAAGATTAAAATTTAAATGAAAATGTTCCGATTTAAGAAAGTGTATAACGTACAGTTGAAAAAGAAAATCTTAGTTGCGTATAATTGGAATAACAAAAGTTGAATTGTGTGAATTGATGTACAATATCTGTATGTGCGAGTTACAAAAATAAAACGAAATAACAAAGTTTAATTATGTGAATTGGAGACTGTTTCAGTGTTTAAATTTATTTGTGAATCGTTATATAAAGCCCCACATCCCCTTTTCTCGCGATGTATAAAAATCAAACACCACATTTGGCGCAGCCGGTAGGATTCGGAATAATTAGATAACGTTGAAATAGACTTTAAATTATAATCGTCTACTATACCTTAACTGGTATTAAAGGCGCTATATTCGAATCCAAACCTACTTGAAAGCGAGAACGAGGCTATCTACGATTTACAAAAGATAAAACCAATGTTTTAAACAAGAATTAGAGCAGCAAGCATCTAATTAAAATAGAACAAAAACAAAAAGTGAGGAAGAGACGAAACCTGCCAGGAAATAACCGCGTATAAACGTACAGCGATTGAGGAAGACGTAAAAACTGCTAAGAAACATAACAGCCCGCAGCCAACCTAAATACAAGGTTTGAGGAAGAAGTGAACTTGCCAGGAAATAGAGCCGCCAGCAGACTTTCAAAATAGAAGGATTAAGTAAGAAGTGAGCTTAGGGATACAGCAGCCTACAGCATACAAAAATACAGTAAGCACATTATATAGTTACCTTCTCTTTATTTTTATTTTTATTATATAATATATAATTCTATAACAGTGTTAAGATGCGCTAAATTTTCCGAATTTCATTTTACCAAAAGAATTTTCTTTATGTAAGTAATTGTAATTAATTTTTTGTGATGTTACGGAATCACTGATTTTTTTTTACCCCAATATAGAGTTTCTGAATTTTAATCTATAGTTACCTAAAAATTAAAGGTTTCATTTTCGGAAGATTACTTTGTCGACTGTCTGTGAATAAAGTGCAATAGTTCCTTTAACTAAATTTTGAGCTTCTAGATGTAATTTCATGAGTGAAATTATAAAACTCTTTTATTTTTTCGGTATAGCGCATGTCTAAATTAGAAGGCGCAGATGCCCCTAGACCCAAAAATAGGGAAGTAAGTTTTCTGCTAGGTGATATTGAACCCCTTGGAGAAACAGTACTGCGATCAGGTTATAGAATAGCGAAACCTCCTACTCCCACTACGAGTTCTGCCGAAACCTTCATAAATTCAGTCCATTCAACCACGGCTACTGATCTACTCTTTAAAACCGCTGAAGAAACGGACAACCAGATTAGGGCATTCTGTGAAAAAATTGCGAAAGGAAGCACCATAGTTAAGCAGTTGGTTCAGAAAAATCAAGATCTTTTCACTGACTTAGAACACTTTCAAGTAACTTCTCCACCTTCCGAAATAACACAAACTCCAACTCTTTCTGGAACAATGTCTAACCCCAATAACAGCACCAGTCTTAGCAAGACTTTTCACTGAGAACCAACGTCCACCATAATAGATACCATAAACAAAATAGTGCCAACATTTTCCGGTGAGCCATCTTCAACAGCAGAATCCGATTTACATGTGTTTTTGAATATTTCACAGGCGTATTGCAATTCTTTGAATGAAGAAGAGAAGGCAATTTTCTTATCTTTTCTCCCCAAACTAAAATTGCGCAAAATTCCTTATGAGATTTGCAAGAATACCAGTTTTAAAACATGGGAGGAATTGCAGGAGACCTTAACGGCCTATTACTTTCCTGTAAAAATTTAGCAGATCTCACCCATGACATGCAAAGCTGTAGACAACTCAATGGAGAAACGGTGAGACAGTTTGGTCAACGAGTAAAACAACGTCTAGAAGAATGCGAGCTGAACTTGAGACAAAAATGCAAAACAGATCCAGAACCAATGATACAAGAATATCAAAATATTGCCACGCAAGTTTTTAGGAGAGGACTTTTAAGTATGACACTCAAGCAATATGCCTGCATGTCAGATAGTTCAAACTTTACAGATTTAATAAAAAATGTTTGCTTTATGGAAGACACGGTGGTGTAAGCTCCAATAACTTCTCTTTTGGTGGTGTAAACTCCAATAACTTCCCTTTTGGTGGTGTAAATAACCTCCCTGGCCAAAGTGAAATAAATAGGAATGGGCTAAATAGCCGCAGACCTTTTTCACACTTTTCAGAACGTCCAAGTGTACCCATATATCCACCAAATTATTAATACCAAGAACAAAATCACCCGCCCCGAACACGATATGAAAGTTTCCAGTATCCTAGACGTACCGCATATGGTGCTCCTCCACGAAACTCAGCCCCCATTACCTGCTTTAAGTATGGACAACCAAATCATTTGAGTAGAGACTGCAGAGTCTCCGATAACTCGATCTATTGTCAAAGGTGTAAGACTTCGGGTCACGATGCAAGAAGCTGTAGGCGAGTAAGTGATCGACCCTCGGAAGTAAGACAGGTAATGGTCACTTGGGATTTCTGCGAAAGGCATGGCCATACAGTATTTAATTGTGCTACGAAAAGACAATGAGAAGAAAAACAACAAAACTCGGGAAACTTGACGGCGCCGCTCGGATCGCACCCCGATCGGCAGTAACTTTCTTAGACATAAAAAAGAGCCTTAACGAAGTAAGAATTTTTGAATCGCAAACTCCTCATGACTCTGTAGTTAAGTTGCCGTTAGATGTAAGTAAAAAGCGTGAAACGAAATTTTTGATAGATACTGGCTCCCAGGTAACTCTTAATAAGGAAAACGTACTGAAGACGGAAACCAAAGTAAATAAGAATGAACAAATTCGAATAAATTCAGTACATGGCAAAGAAAATACTTTAGGGACTTGTACAGGAACTTTTGTGTTGAAATCGGAGTTACCCTGTAAACTAAATGTAGTAAGTACGGGTACTAACATTCCGGAAGATGGATTGTTAGGAAATGACTTTCTCCAAGAAAATTGCAATGTTGAAAGTCCTAGAAAACGACTACTTTTTCCTCGCATGAAAATCAATAAAGTAGAATTCGAAGTGGCATTTGAAGAAACTGCTCCGCATTCAGAAGAAAGTTCAAGTGACAAGGCTAGTCCAAAGTTGGATTGTGGGAAGGAGACTCAGAGAGTAACCCGCAATCTCGGCAAGCCAAGACATGCTGAACAAAAGTCTGCCCGCATTATGATAGCTGATCAAATAAAAGACTCGCAACAAGAGAGCAGCCCTGAACAATTTACTAATGTTCAGTGCCATAAGGAAATGAATTGACTTCTAGAGAAGTTCATATTCCTGCTCGATCAGAAGTTTTGGTCAAGACAGTTTGTTCAAATGAAGGAGATTTGATTTGTTTAGCCGAAGAGCTATGCCCTGGAGTGTTCATTTCAAATTGTATAGTGCATCCAAAGGACCAACACATTGTTATAAGTATAGTAAACATCAACGAAATGGCGGTTATACTCAAAAATATTAATCCCAAGATTGAGAAACTGGAAGATTATGATATTGTAAGACTTAGTGAAGGAAAAGTTGAGAAACTAAAGAAGAAAATGGTGAATGAAAGTAAGGAAATAAACGCAGTGGAAACAGCAACTGTAGCAAAGAAGAATAGTACTTGCCAATGAATTTATCGCGATATTAACCGATTGCAAAAACTACATGAAGAAATAAGCCTAGATGAAGAATTGTGAATTTGTGAAGATTATGAGGATATATTTCATTTGAAAGATGATCTTTTGACGTACACTCCAGTACTAAAACATAAAATACAGGTAAAAGAAAACCAGGCACCAATTAACCAGAAGAAGTGCAGATTACCACAGAGTCAAAAGGAGATAATAGACGAACAAGTTCAGGAAATGCTCAGAAATGATATCATAACTCGTAGTAAAAGCCCATGGAACTCCCCATTACTGGTAGTACCAAAAAAGCCTGGCTCGGATGGTACCAAACGATGGAGAATTGTCGTCGACTTCCGCAAGTTAAATGAAGTTACTGTCACTTTCCCGTTACCGAGAATAGAAGAAATCTTAGATCAGTTGGGTCACGCAAGATACTTTACAACTTTAGATTTGGCAAGTGGTTATCATCAAATACAAGTAGATAAACGAGACAGAGAAAAAACTGCCTTCAGCACTGATTATGGACATTATGAGTTTAAACGGATGCCTTTTGGACTCACCGGAGCACCAGCAACGTTTCAACGCATAATGAACCATATCTTGACGGGTTTGCAGTGATTTAAATGTTTCGTTTATTTAGATGACATTGTCATCTATGGAAAAAGTCTGAATGATCACAACGCCAAACTGTTGGAAGAATTCCAGAGGCTAAGGAAAATAACCTAAAATTACAACCGGAAAAGTGTCAGTACTTACGTCGTGAAGTTGTCTATTTAGGACACAAATGTGGTAAGGAAGGTGCCTTGCCAGACCCTGCGAAAACTTTACGTGTCCAAAATTTTCCAACTCCCAAAACAGTTAAACAAGTGCAATCTTTCTTGGGATTGGCAAATTATTACAGGAAGTTCATTCGCGATTTTTCCAAAATAGCAACCCCAATAAACAAACTACTAAGGAAAAATGTAAAATTTAAATAGTCCGAGGAATGCCAAAACTCTTTTTGTGCACTAAAGCGTGCTTTAGTTACACCTCCGCTTTTGTTATACCCTGATTTCTCTAAGCTGTTCATATTAACTACCGACGCCAGTAATGATGCTTTGGGAGCTGTGCTCTCTTAGGGAGAAGTAGGCAAAGATCAACCCATAGCATACGCAAGTCGAAGCCTGAACCAGGCAGAAAAAAATTATAGTACAACAGAAAAAGAGCTTCTGGCCATTGTGTGGGCGGTCAAAAACTTTCGATGCTACTTGTTGGGAAGAGAATTTACGGTTTATACGGATCATAAGCCTTTAAAAGGAATATTCAAGGTAAAAGATACCACTTCGCGTCTAGTTCGGTTTCATGTGAAATTGTCAGACTATGATTTCGATATTGAATATAAGTCCGGCAAATATAATACAAATGCAGATGCGCTGTCCAGAATTTCAGGAAATAAAAATCTTGTTTGGAAACATCAAAAAATTCTGGCACAGAAATTACGCGTAGCCGATTCTGCATTTTTTTTAAATAAACTAATTAATATCGAGTGCAGTAGAATAAGTTCAGTTTTAGTTTTCAGTCTTGATAGCGAGGAGAGTTAAAGAGTTAGTTTTTAGTATTAGAGTGAGCCGGTAAGAAAAAAGATTAAAATTTAAATGAAAAAGTTCCGATTTAAGAAAGTGTATAACGTACAGTTGAAAAAGAAAAATTTAGTTGCGTATAATTGGAATAACAAAAGTTGAATTGTGTGAATTGATGTACAATACCTGTATGTGCGAGTTACAAAAATAAAACGAAATAACAAAGTTTAATTATGTGAATTGGAGACTGTTTAAGTGTTTAATTTTATTTGTGAATCGTTATATAAAGCCCCACATCCCCTTTTCTCGCGGTGTATAAAAATCAAACACCACAAATACAATGACATACGGGGAAAAAAGATAGAAGATCTGGCCAAAAAGGGTTCGGCTATGAATATATGCCTAGTGGAGGAATCCAGAGCTAGATAGGCCCTAGAACCAGCGAAGAGGATTCTAAATTTACAGACCTGAAAGCTAGCTAATTTCAAATGGGGAAAACTAACCACATTCGTGATTTCAAGGCATCTATAGGAAGACAGAAACTCTGCTAAGGAGGAACCATAATGATATGCGAAATCTTTTAGCAGTTGTCAAGGGACAATACTTCTGTAGCAAACGTGCAGAGCGCATTCAAGCCAGAGATAACGTAATAAGAACATAGGAGACAGCCGAACAAAATTGGAAATTTTTCGTGTTTTTTAGAATTAAACAAATAATGTCATATACTTTCGTCTTTTGCATGAATGGGAGAAAAGAACTTAGCTATGTACTATTGTAGTGCGACCGAGACAACGAATTAAACACAAAAATCGAGAGAACGTAGGATTACCCGAATGAGAAAATCTTCTTGAATACCTTCAAAATCCTTTCAAACTATACATAATAATATACATCTGGTGACACTATGTTTTACCACAGCTGATGTGTCAATTCCAATAATTAACAACTACGAAAAGACTGCGTTCGTAAAGTACAGTTTAATGAAATTTGTCAATTCCTATAATTGACTTTCGAACAAACTGCAATTACAAACGAGACTCTACGTATGCTGAAATAAAATACCCTGGTGGAGTGTAGCGGTTAAATAAAAAGATGGAAATTTGTCACTCAATTGTTCACTCAATTGTTTTATTGCAAGAAAATATTAATTCAATAGACAAATATTAATATTATGCTAAGCTCAATTAAGTTAAATGAATTCACTTAATTCTTTCAATTTGTAAGCTTTACCTCTACTAGCTTACACTTGTACGTTTGTAAACTTCAATTTTAGTTCAATGATTTAAATTATGTTTATATTGTTACGAGCGTGGCCTTAGTTCGTTATTTAAAACACAATATTTCAGATATAATTCAAAAGTTCTTTCTTTATTTAACTTTACTGTTTACTCTCACAAATTCACAAATAATTATCAAATCAACTCTTTATTTATCGCTAGTACTGTACTTCTAATTATCGCAATCCAAATAGTTTACTTCGTTCACTTCGCTGTCTGAAATAATACTCCGCCTCCTAGCTGTCAGAGCGCCGTATTTTTACTCTACGAATTATCCTAGAACCTTCCTGAATATTCCGTTCTCCGAACCCAAAGTTTACTAAGATGACACTAACCTAAAGTTGCTTCCATGCCCAACAGATGTCGCTTGATTCACTTTGTGGCACGTAAGACTGCCCCGTTCTTAAAATTTGTTCGTCCCGAACAACAGATGGTCCACGGTCTTGGTGCTCTCCGTATTGACCCAAGCGATCTAGATGAACGATATTTCTTTTGCATCTTGCACCGCGCTGATTCTTGTATGGCAATTTTAGTTTTAACTGCATACGGTCCCTCCCAGTGTTGTGATGACTTTGGAGAACGTCTCGTGGCCTCGTGCACATCAGCTAATCGTTGTCTGAGCTTTGTTATGTAGTCTTCTGGTTTCTTTTGTTCGCCTTCGGGTATACCAAACTTGAGGTCGCTAGGTAAGCGCATTACCTTTCCGAAAATGACCTTAAATGGGCTTTGTCTGGTCATATTGTAAACAGCTGATATATAAGCCATTAGAAATATAGGAATATGTCGAACCCAATCGCGCTGATTATAGTTGAAGACCTTCCTGAGAGGTTTGATTAATGTTCTGTTGAAACACTCTTCCATGCTTTGATTTTTCTCTCGTCTTTTATCTTTGATTCCTTTGTCCTCAAATTTCTCGCCCTTTTGATTGCCGTTGTCATCCATTTCTTTGCCGCCTTTGCGCTTCTTATTATGATTATCATCAGAACCTTTGTCTTTTCCTTTTCCGACCTTCATTATACCCTTATCATCGTCATTATCAGCATCTTTAGACCCTTTACTTTTCGTCTTTTTCTTTCTTTCATTCTCCTCGCTCTTGGATTTCTTTCCTTTCTTCTGTTTACTTTTATCACCGTAATCGTCATCATCTTTGGATTTCTTTCCTTTCTTCTTTCGACTTTCGTTATCATCATTGTAGTCATCGTCATCTTTTCCTTCCATCCGTCCGCAATGTTTCCATTCAGGATTGCATGGACGTTGTGAAAAAGCTTCTGCATTTCCGTGGATACGTCCTTTGCGGTATGGGATTTCAAAGTCATGAGGTTACAGTCTAGTCTCTCCACGGAAAGCTTGCTCTTTAGCTCGCCATATTCTCCCTTCTTCTTCTGTTGTTTGCATTCGTCATCGTTTCCTACAGCCGTTTTGCAGGTGTCCCAGTCTACTACATTTCCAGCATCGAATGACACCACGCGAAGGAGTGGTCTCTGATGACCGTATTCTGCTGTGAGTCTGCTGCCCAGCTCGATATCTTTGCCCAGCGCGATATCTCTGCCCTTCTTCTAGCGCTTCCATTCGTCATCGTTTTCTGCAGTCCCTTTGGAGGTGTCCCAGTCTGTTACCATTCCAGCAACGAAAAATACCGCGTGAAGGAGTGCTCTGTGATGACTGCATTCTGTTACAAGTACATTCTTCCACCAAAATTTCTCTCACTCGTACTGCACTTCGAGAAGCTTGCCTGGCAGATTCATACACTAGTGCATAGGCTAGTGCTTCTGCTGTTGATTTCTTTCCTGCTATCCTTAACGCTTGTTGTAAATTTTGATCTGCAATAGCGTTCACAAATGCTTCTGTTGCCACTTCATTAAGGATATCTGCATTTACGCTAGAGTACGAAAGATAAGCTTATCTTTCCACATCAGCCTGCAGTTGTTGTAGTGACTCGCCATGCTTTTGAGTCCTGATGCGTAACTGCAGGCGATATACTTGCTGCATGTGTTCATCTCCATAACGTAATTCTATCGCCCGTAATAGTGAAGTATAATCACGTTGCCTTTCCATCGGTATAGTTTGTAATAGCTCTGACGCGGGACCTCGAAGTGCTAATACCAGAGCTGTAGCTTTGTTTGCATCATTCCATCCGTTTACTTCGGAAGCAGCCTCGAATTGTCTCTTGAAAATATGCCACGAATTTTGTCCATCAAATATTGGAGGTTTCATTCTGCCTGCATTGGATATTTCAATTTCTTCGTGCCGTGGTTGTCGATGCTTCATCTTCTCCAAATCTGATTTAAAGTTGTCAAGTTATCGGTGACTTTTTGTTGAACTTCCGCCACTTCCTGCTCGATTCCTTCAATTTTTAAATTTTGTTCGTCTAACGAGTTTTTCAGCAAATTCTTTTGTTCCTCTAAGCGATTTTCTAGACAATTCTCCAGAGAACTCTATTGTTCATACAAACGCGTTTCCAGTGATTTCTTCTGTTCATCTAAACGGGACTCCATGGAATTCTTTTGTTCATCCAAAGCATTCTTCTGCTCATCTAAACGAGATTCCATAGAATTCTTTTGTTCATCCAAAGCATTCTTCTGCTCATCTAAAAGGGATTCCATAGAATTCTTTTGTTCGTCCAAACGGGTTTCTATAGATTTCTTGTGTTCGTGGAGAGAATTCTGTTGTTCGTCCAAACGGGTTTCCATAGATTTCTTGTGGTCCTCGAGAGAATTCTTTTGTTCCTGGAGAGAATTCTTTTTTTCATCAAAACGGGCTTCCATTTTGCTCATTAAAGTACTTAAAAGCTGTTCTTTGTTCATTGCAGGCTCTTCCTCAATTTCTGGTTCTTCTTCGAAAACGAATGTCTCAGGATACTTTTCTTCCTCTATCAAAGCTTGTCTAAGTCGCTCGACTAGAACATTCTTTAGGCCAGTCGTTTGTTATGACCGCTTCCCCAACTCCACTTTCAATTCTTGTATGCGAAGCTCCTCCTAGCTTGCGTCCCATTCTTGCGTCTTTTGTAATTCACTCACAGTTTAATATAAAATTATCTTTCGGTATTTTTACACACGATTTCACAAAATTAATCACTCTTTAATTTCAAAGTCAAATGCCACCACTTTATTTCACGATTTTATTTTACTTCTGACACCAGTTGTTACGAGCGTGGCCTTAGTTCGTTATTTAAAACACAATATTTCAGATATAATTCAAAAGTTCTTTCTTTATTTAACTTTACTGTTTACTCTCACAAATTCACAAATAATTATCAAATCAACTCTTTATTTATCGCTAGTACTGTACTTCTAATTATTGCAATCCAAATAGTTTACTTCGTTCACTTCGCTGCCTGAAATAATACTCCGCCTCCTAGCTGTCAGAGCGCCGTATTTATACTCTACGAATTATCCTAGAACCTTCCTAAATATTCCGTTCTCCGAACCCAAAGTTTGCTAAGATGACATGCTTCCATTCCCAACAGATGTCGCTTGATTCACTTTGTGGCACGTAACAATATGTATGTAACAAATAAAGGAAACTTAAATATGCAAAAATTATGTTTTACTCGAATTTATCTTTTCAATTATGACAAATTGTGCCATTTTAACATTTAGTCAATTACAGGTAAAATATTTCTCCCTTTAAAATATCTAATAACGTAAATTTCTAACGGATGAAAGTTAAAAGGTAATTAAAACTCAATGACTCAACTGACCTAATGGCATATTTTTTACCCGATAAATAATTGCTTGAAATTTCGGTTTAATTGAGTTAAATAATTAAAAGAAAAAAACTTAAATTGCTGAAAGGAAGAAATTAGTTAATGAACACCCAATCGTTCTTGTTAATTTCATACATCTGTGTATGACCAACACCTGGCATGCAAACACAATAAAATTTAACGCAAATTGAGAATATGAATAATTCGCAAAGTTACCTTTAATTTGATTTAAAAATTCGTCGCTAATAAAATTCCACAAATAAAGTGACTGAAAAGTCCTTGCTGTTTGCGAATTACCTTGTAGAAATTCTCTGTTGCTAATGCACTGCTGAAAATTCTGTTTCTTATTGCTGATGACAACACTATGAAAATTGCAAAAATGTGGGAGGAATGCTATTGCACGTGCTCGCACAAAACCCTCGAGAATACTTCCCAAGCCATGAAACAGAAATCTATATGTGTGCGTGCTTAGTCCGTTTTCTAAAATGCTCTATATTGATGCTTATGGAAAAGTGCTAAACATTGGCTTTATATATGCCATAGAGCCTAAACTACTATCCATACAGGAAAATAGTCTTCTAGTAATTTACAGCTTGGTTGCTTACCTTCCCAAAGGCTACACTTCCGATATACCCTACTTAACAAAATATTAAAATAGTTTTGATTACAAAGTAACCTTACCATTTTACGCTCAACACCTCTCTGCTGAGTGATAATTGCATGTGTGTATGTGCAGCCGTAGTCCGAATCTGTAGGCAGCTACATTCGATATCATCAGCCCACGGCATGCCATGACGGCACAGCGATATTACAATGATTACTCAGCTGAGAATTTTTGTTTGAGGAATTGTAATCATTTGGTTAAGATACATTTTTTTAAATAATTTTGTTAGGAAAGGTATGAAAATTTTATTACGGTTCGGAAGATAAGAGAGCAAGCTTGAGATTAACAGAACGCCATTTTTCTGTATGAATAGTAGTTTAGGGCGGAGGAGCTATTCAAATCAAACTTTTGTCACCTTTACATAAGAACACTGCAAATATTTTAGAATGTAAGGACTTCGTTGGGCCTCGCATGCGGTAGGGAGGGAGTCTGTTTCATGTGAAGTATTCTCGAGGGTTTTGGCTCGCACCTTGACAACTTTGAAAAAAAAGAAGGAAGAATGAAGAATGAACTCCCTTTTTATACCCTAGATGAAATCTAAGGGGTATACTAAGTTTGTCATTCCGTTTGTAACACCTCGAAATAATGATGGTAGAGCAAAATGGATTGGACACCCATTCATAATATTAAAAGTTATTTTGATTTTTGCATGTCCGTCTGTCCGTCCGTCCGTCCGTGCGCACGATAACTCGAGAACGCGTATACTTAGAGAGCTGAAATTTGGTACATGGACTTTAAAAAAAAAAGTAAAATAAGTTCGAAAATGAGACAAATCGGGCAACTCCTTCGTAGGGTTTCCATATAAAAATTTCGTTTTCCGCTATATATTTGGACACTGCCTGAGAACACGTCCACGTAGAGAGCTGAAATTTCGTACATGATGTTTTTACTACATTAGCAATTAAAATGTCTGAAATGGACTACATCGGGCAACTCCTTCTTGGTGTTGCCATATAAAAATTTAGGTTTTTTACGTATACTTTGAAAACGATAAGTCCAAGACATTTTTATTGTACTACAAACCTCTGCAGAATACGAAATCCTATAAAATTGATTATAATCATTTTTTCTGTGCGACAAACTGTTCTAGAAATATATGCGAAAAACAACTTCAAAATCAAACTTGAATAGATCGGTGACCATACGAAATTTAATACGGGCATTCATCTAGGGTATCATAAGAATTGGTCTAAGACCAATTCTAGCTTTTTTACTTGTTATAGAGAATTTTGTCCCTATTTCACATCCATAAAAATGAGTTTTTGAATTTTCAGGCTTAATTTGACTGCAATACATAATTTCGTTGTTTTCAATTGATATAAAATTACAAATTGCATTTTTTCACATTTGTCCCATAGAAGTCAGTATTAATTTCGAATAATTATGATAAGTTTTTCTAAATCTTGCCATACCTTATCGTTTACCCATGTTTAAATTCAATTTAAGACATTCCTCTCATAATTCATTTTTGTTCATCTTCATCCTTGTCCCTGTCACACCTTTATGTCTCTTTCGCACTCATTGGTGTAAAAGAGATTTAGAAAATTCGCAATTATTCCGTAAACCGTGGAAAATATCGCGAAGCGAACGCGCCCATTGAATTTGTCGTCTCGTTTTATCCCGGGGTGACAGTTTAAACGTCGCGAAAATATGAAGTTCGCCGGTATATTTATATTCGTAATGTCAGCCGCGCGCGAGTTTTGTTTTTCATTAAATTTGTGTGTTAAAGTGTATATTAGGTAATGTAGGAATGATCATCGTGGGAATTATGTCTCATAACACAGGTTGGTATGTGATTTTATTTAATTTATATGTAGTTTTTTTGTAAAAATCTCTCTTTTGTAAATTCCGCGGGTACCTGTCAAGGTGAGTTATTTTTTGCTGATTGCTCACCTAGGTATCCGTGAATCTCTGACAAAAGGGATTTTATATGTGCCTTGGCATGGGTACTTAAGGTAATTTTATGCGTAATGTTGCTGAGCATAAAGTTTTTTGCGTTTTTTTTTGTTGTTGTTTGCATGCATTGTAAGGTGCTATGTAAACACAATTAGTTGTTTATGTCTATTCATTTATTTGCTTTAACTATATTATCTTTGGATTTCTGTCTTAAGTCGTATTATTTATTTCAGGTCGTCGTGGGACCAAATGCATCTGTGAATCTCCAGATGCTGGTAAGACTTTCTAATGTAATTCAATCAAATTTTTCTTTGATTTTTAGGTTGGTCGAACACACTACCTTTATTTTTTAAGAAAAACATAAATTCCAAGCTGCTGAAAGTAGGTGTAAAACTCCTCACAAATTATATTGTCATTTTTCCCGAAAATATTAGAAAATCCAGCATGAGTTTTCCCACTTAATCTCTTCAGAACGAAACAAATGTAAACACAAGCAAGTGCTGTTCAAATAGAATAGAAATTACACTAACAAACATTGTTTATGCTATAAAAAACATTGGATATTTCTCACAATATTTCAGCAAAAACGAGTTTTCACAAAAGCGCGGGAACATTTTATGAGAGTAAAATCTGTAAACTCCGCATCTCATTTATTTACGAAAATGAATCACTTGCCATTCTCTTTCGTTGCAAGCAATTTGCGCTTTCAGATTTTTTAATCTTTGTTCATATAAGTTTTAGAGAGAGTTTAATTTTTTTTATTGTTTTTTCTTTCTTCCTTTTCTTGCCGTGTGCATTTAAAATGTAAAACAGTCGGAAAATTCTTCTGTGTCCTAACTTGTCATTAACTTACTTTGATTCAAACTTCACACAATGATGAGAAAGAGGTTGAGAGGTTTCAGCACCCACTGCATGGTTGCCATAACCTTGCCAAGCGTAGAAGC
The DNA here is from genome assembly GCA_963930735.1 of Dioctria linearis. Lineage (NCBI taxonomy): Eukaryota > Metazoa > Arthropoda > Insecta > Diptera > Asilidae > Dioctria > Dioctria linearis. The sequence continues at coordinate 67,021,835 of OZ005740.1, forward strand.
AATGCGCTTGGTAGCTACTTTTTCTGCGAATTGAAAGAATTTGCCGACAAGGATTTGGGCAACCTGTTGAGGTACATTAATTCTTGCGGCTGGTTTCAATGCACCCCCTAAATTTCCAGAATATTTTCCATGTAGGATCCTGTTTTGTTTTTTACTGGAATTTAGGGATTAGTATTATTAAAAACACTCCATTACTTATACATAAGATAATTCTAGCAATGACATAAGATATATAATTTGAATTAGTGCTCGGCGCGAAAGCCAGAACAGAAGTGAGTTCCAGCTGCTGTCCTGCCCGTCACAATAACGTACAGTATAGTTCAACACTACAGTACGATGAGTAACTGTAGGTACATATTCGTTATACATAACAAATGTCAATAAGGTTGCATGACCATGAACCATCGATGATCTAAAGTGTGGCTGATCGGCTGTTCTTCCGACTGATCTACTTCGAGTGTCCACTCTAACCTAATCTAATATCATTGGGGTAACTAACGCCCCCGCAGGGGCCTCCCCGTGGGAGGCCCATGAGAGCCTACAAAATAAATATATTCATATGAAATGAAACTTGAAAGCACATAAAATAACAACGCTGGATCTATAAGCAGTTTGATTCACTCAATTAAAACTCGGTTTCTGAATAAAAATTATATTAACTCTGTAATGATTTCATTATTTCAGTTCCATCTAAAGGTGCTCATTCCATCGTAAGCTTTGAGAAGCTGGAAATACGCTGGCTAGACAGTAGTGAGGCTACAACAATAAAAATGTCGAGAATTCTTCTATTTATTCTTTGTATTTAAACGAAAAATAAAGGTACGCCTGAAACTGAAACACTGTAATACCCTATACACACAGCACGAACTAATGAATCATTTTACTAACTATTCATTAAAATGCCGTGTGGCACATAGTATACGTCATTATAGCTCGAAAATCAGATGATAATGAAGTACACTAATGAACTGCTTTCTCCTTCATTATAGCTATAATAAGGATAAATGTGCTAGATTTGGCATATAATGTAAATCTGGAGCCCCGCTGTGCATCTGCCGATTTCAAAAATAAGAAGAAGAAATGCAAAGAAATGCAGATCACAAATTATATTATCAATATTTTTTTAAATATAATGTTTTTCTCATTTGGAAATTGTTAAATTGAAAATAAAATAAATGAAAACAAAGTTTATCGCGTTAATTCCATCCATATTGCTTCTTTAATGTGATAAGTTCATCAAAACCAGTTTGACAGCACAACTTAATTAAAGAAATGGCTGTGTGTCTGCAGTTTATAATGAATCATTATAGACTAATAAGTCGTTAGTTATTTCTAGGGCATAAGTTATGTGTCTAGGGCATAAGTTATTTTCTGGGAATAATTTAGCTTACTTTCTTCTTCCAGGCGTACACACTGCTAGCATGTATCAAAGTTCGTAGATGAGAGAAGAGTATTACTTTAACTTTAGAATATTAGATAAGTAAGCAATCAACGAAAAGTAAAATATGTATAAGATCAAATTTTCATGGTGAAAAGTTTTGAGGTTCCCTCAACCTCCCAACACTGTTGTTCGGTGCGGTGATCAGTGACTCGGGCTCTCACTTTAAATAATCGGATATTTCCGCCTACCTACGTGCGGAAGCTTTTTGCCCTTTCCCTTTGGATTGCTTAAAGGTTTCTCTCAGATACTCAACGGTTTTCCTTTTAATGCTTTCGTGAGCATATGCTGGGACTGCCAGTGGTTTTTAACAGGTTTAATGATGAATGTAGAGCACGAAGTAAATCTACACAAATAAGTTTGGCAATCCAGATCTTGGAAACACTGCTCATAGTACCCACAAAACCTTTCTATTTTTTGCTCAACTCTGGCTTGGAGTGAAGGCACTGTTGGGAGATCGTGGGGATTCTACCATATTGTGCAAATTTCTGGCCTGAAAAAAATTCAAAAGAGGGAGGGAATAATTTCGTCTCCCGCGTGCGGATCCTGCGGGGGCGTTAGTTACGCCAGTGCACTTAGCAGAACTTACCTTGGTCGTAGCAGCACATTTTCCCAAAAAACACACGGAAACCTTTCGCGATCGCGAAACCGTGAAACGAATGTACAAACATCGCGGAACTGTCAAACTTCATGTACTGCCAACATATGGCACATGAAATTGGGGCATTTTTTAACGAAAAAGAAGGTGACGGAGTTGAAAAAGTCCTAAAGTATCTCAGTTAAAAGATATTTAATAATTTATAATTTCTCATATAACTAATGAGAAGAAAAGAGATAACGTTCCACATTAAAATTCTCTCAACATGGACGACAAGAATTTAATTCCGCCATGTTATAGTACAGTTTGGAATTTTATCTTAAATGAATGAATTTAATAAATGAAGGAAGTTTGTTGCTAAGAAAATATAAATGTCCATATTCCGCATCGTATAATATTAGTTACAGCTTATGAAACATAACATATTCTGAGATATTTGCATTATGGTTGCGGGTTCCACACAGAAAATGGCGGTTCAGACCCTTTATAAGGCCGAGCATTTCGATAGATCGCTCACTTAAGTTTTTCGAGTTGAACCAGTCAAGATCGTTTCAAAGTTATCACACAATGTTCTTTTAGCAACTCGGAAAAATTGTGAAATCGGCTTACAATCTACCCATGGTAAGAGTCAGCTTATATGCAATTTTAGGTGGAGGAAAAATAATTGTATCTAGATACAAGAAGTGATATTTTATAGTGAATTTTCAAGTAAATTAATAACTAATAAAGTGACTGAAATTAATTATCTTATATTTAATAGCATTTTCAGTAATTATAATTTTATTGATAACTTAAATTTGCCTTATACAGAACAAATTCAAGACAGTGATACTACATTTCCCAACTTGGGTTAGCTAGAATACATATTCAAGTTGTTCTTTATTTGCTGAATTTGGTAGTTGGATTAGTGCTTTAATTTCATATATACAAGGAAATTTTATAGATTTACAGTACAATTAAGTTGCTAGCTGTACATTAGCGTGCTTAAGAACAAGTACAAATGCATTTCTTATTAAATCGAATGTAAATCTATTAATCATTGTTCTGAATTTAACATTAACCGCTACACTAGCACAATCCACCAGCTGTGTTCTTTTGTGTACCTTATTCTAGACCTCCCGTATACTGGGGAGAACAAATAGTTCTGTTGATTGAAACGAACTTATTGTACTGTTCGCTTCATTTAAATCTTTCTATGAAAATGTATGAGGCGTTGTTTTGTGTATCGTTTGTTCTGCACTGTTCTGCTGACACAAAAGAACACAGCTATTGTTACACGTGGCTAGTGAACGGTTCTATATAAACTATTACGCACGTGCTGCAAGTACAATATTATCAGGCAACAAAGGGCTTGCATCAGCTTATTATACAAGCATATGGTGTAAAGTGTCCCTACGAAAGATTTTATACTTCAATCAAGAACTGACCTTCCGTCACAATTTAGTAATCCCATTTAGAATTCACACTACTTACATAACATTTTTAGTGGTTCCATCCAGGAATCAAAATACTGCGTAACAATAGATAAAGTTCTCTGTAATAATGATCATACCTGTCACAAGGAATTTAAAGGAGTTAGTGATGAAAGAATATTTTAAAGGAATTAAAAATTACCAACACTCAAAAATATAACCATCTTGAGCCACCCCATCTACTATCATTGTACATTAGCTTTCAGCAGATTTACCATATGAAAATTCATATGTATACCGAGAAGTAAAAGGGTTCATAGTATTATAATAAGCAATCAAGACAACAAAATATTAAACAAGAGCTTATCATTGAGTGAAATAAGTTATTCGCCCATAACAGGAATAAGCCCCCATTCAAGATGATCACATTTGCCCACCATACCATGCAAACAAATTCCATAATTCTGGTTCTCTCAACACAAAGTCCAATTTAATCATTCTTCATTCCCAATTAAATTCGTATGAATATTATGATTATGGCTTTAAGTGTATAACTACCATCATGGAGTATAGTAATAACAGCAATCCCACTCCAGTAATTCGTTATACCCTACCTCAAGGATTCACTTACCCTAACTATAGCACAAAGGATTCACAAGCCATTACGAAAGTCACTATAAAAACATCTACTAAAGCTGTAGCAATGATAAGTACATTGGTTCCTTGGGGGACTAAAGTTTTTGAACTGTAACGGGATAATCCGGATTTCACAGGATTTTGTCCTTCAATCAAACATCCCGTGATGAAAATTTCATGCTCTGAATGAATCAGTCTATAAGACCAGAGCAAAGGCACCAGTTGCCTTCTCAGAGATTTTTCAGAGGATTCGCAATGAATTGCAAAACTCTTGGATAAAGATGGAAAATGAAAAATTGATAAGATGATAAGACGTTAGCTTTGCTTTTTGCAAGACCTTAAAATCTGTGATAATTATTAATTAATTAGTTAAGGACCGAAGTGATAAATTATTTACGATTGGATATGGAATAAGAAAAAATTTCTGTTCCTAAATAAGCCGTTGAATGTTTGAAGTTTTCGCCTCCTACAATCACGTTCATCATTAACTGATAATTTACGGAGTTTAAAAGTCAAAATTTTTAAATTTTAGTTTATATTTTTTTAATTTATGTAAATACAATTTCTTTAAAAAAAGCTTACTTCATCAATACCATCTTTTGCATTGATTTTAAGAAGTGTCTTCGCCTTGATTTTTTGTTGTGTGTGTGAAAATGAAATGCATTTTTTTTTTTAATTTACTGAATGCTATTGGTTTTCCGTTGGTTGCCATTAATAACACTGTTATTCCAATTGCTGACTCAGTTATTAGACGACTTTGTTCTCTATGGGTGTCTATGTGTATTCATGACCATGCCTATGCCATTATTTTTAGTGTACACATTGCTAATACCTATTTTAACCTATTGTTCAATACTTTGTTTAATTAATGTTTAAAACTCAAATATCCTCGCAATCATTATATTTCCAAATGTATATTGATTTTATCTTATTTAGGCTTGTTTTCAGGAAGGCTTTTTTTTATTTTCCGGCAGAACGGCAAAAGCCAAAAACAAGTTGTTTGTGTTATGTCATCACAAAAGTCATTTTATTTTGGGTGGCAAGTTTCAAGTCCTGGTCTCATAAACAGGTTCTAAATATCGAAATTTAGTGCCTCAAATAAAAAAATTAAACATTGAGAAAAGTAGAAAAAAAATTTTATATAAAAAAATTAAAAAATCAAATTAATTCGAAACGAATCAAACATATATAAGCGTTTCGTATCGGCAGACATTTTATACTCTTCAGTACGGCTTGGTTTCTATCGCTTGAAAAAGATCAAATTTATCTCATCTCATATAAGCTCAGAATAAGTTCCTTTTCTTTTTTCAGCCCACTGCAGGTTAAACAGGTTTTGAAGTTTTCAATTTTTTTTTTTTTTTAATAAAACATTTTTTTAGTTTTCTCCAATTTTTTCATATTTTTTTCTTTGTTCTATTTTTCATTTGTTTTTTCGAGTTACTCAATTTCGCTATTTGGGATTTGGTGATGAGTACAAACCAAAACTACAAGCTTGCAAGTGGGTACCCAAAATCAAATGGGTTGTGTAATGGAATAACAAATAAATTTTTTTTTTTGCTTTTGTTGTTTTGTCGGAGAATGAAGCAAAAAAGAGTCTTCTTGAAGAAGTATAAAGTTTACCCGCTAACAAATCATTGTAATTTTATTTAGAAGATACGGTGGAAAATTTAAAAAAAGGTGCAAACAAAACAGTAAATCGAAAATAGGCCAGTGGATCGAAATGCAATATCCACATATGATCAGCTAGCCCCATCGATTAACATTTTGATTCCAATGGCTGATGTCAATAAGTAGAACCCCCAATGGCTTCGTTCTCCATTTCTTCAGGGCGCAAAGTACTCAATTAGAAAAACTACAAAAACATGGTTACTGAAATATGAATTCCACATATAATACTCAAACCTTACCCATTAGATAATACGATACTTAAACAATGAAGTATCTCACATAAACACATTAAACATATCACTTAATTAGAGTGAGTGTGTAGAATATGAACGTACACGCAAATTTGAATTTACTGAAGACTGCAATGAATGCACTGATATCTATGGATTAAGATCGGTGGTGTATCTTCTAATAACTAAAAAACACTGACCACTCCTTTTAACGTTCAATAAACTGACACTTATTTCTTGGATTTTCTCACTACTTGTATTCAGGTCAGATTAAATATAAGGAATTAGGTCAGAGATCCACCCACACTAGAAAACACACTTAATAACACAGATTTGTAATGCACGATTTCCAAGAGTAGTTGTATTGGGACAAAACTAAAATATATATAACCAGAGAAAACACCTATTGACAAAAGATTGCAATATAAGATCCCTAAGGAAGCAATATATTTATATAATAAATATAGAGTGAGTTGAATTGTTATCTTTGATAAATATGCACACGTAGTATATAGTCTGTAGATATATATATGAGTAAATTTATTATAGAATAGACATATAAACAAATAATATAATGTTACAAGTGGCTGGTACTCACCGATCTAAACTTGGAATTTGAGGAGGTTGACTTTAAGCTAATGTTAAGATCCTTTGTTCTAATACTTTATTAGAACAATTCTTTATTCCCGTCTAGACCAGGAATAAAGTGTTAATGTTAGTCATTTTGATCTCAGTCAAGAACCGAGATACAATATGCTTTAAATCAGTCAATACCCGAAATAAAGTCTTGTCTTAACTTCAGTCAAGACCCGAAGTAAGATTCTTTATTTCAGTCAAAACCCGAAATAAAGTGTTTGTTAGTAAGTGATTATTTCAGTCAATCCCCGAAATAGTTCTCTATAAATCAGTCAATACCCGACATAAAGTGTTATCTTGACTTCAGTTAAGACCCGAAGTAAGATTCTTTATTTCAGTCAAAACCCGAAATAAAGTGTTTGTTATTAACTGATTATTTCAGTCAATCCCCGAAATAATGATTTGTTAATAAACGTTCTACTATATCAGTCGATACCCGATATAAGGTGTTAGTCCCTAACCAACCTATCCCAAGCGCCGACAAGTGCAAAAAGAGATCGGGATCAGTCAGCTTGTCGTTTTTATAGCCCTTGCTTGCACACGACACCACTGATGAAGTAGCAGAGGCGCATGATTACAAGAATTGGCAGTGCAGCTGTGATCATACGGTACTAGTGATAATATGCATAGCATCGAACCAAAATGGATAGCAACAAGAATTTTTAGTGCAACCCTTGCTGCTGTGTTAAGTTGAATTATATTTGCAAAAAATGTTATCTCTATCACGTAGAGAAGAATTCCCGTTCGATGGAACTTGTACTGATGATAATGATAGACTTTTAAATTTATCTGCTTGATCTGATTGTATTTGTGCCATGCATTGTATGCTACATGACAACTTTTGTTAGATGTTGTAACTATTTTTGGGAAAATTGTTATGAGATTGAATTCCTTTCTTTTCAGAACTCAATTTTAGCATAGTATTTTTGTAATATGTGTAATATGTTCCTTTTTCAGGAACTGTTTTTTTAGCATGAATCTAACGGTTCATGACAAATACTGGCTTTATTGGGTTATGTATAATTTATTTTTCATTAAGAGTAATCAAATGAGATTTAATTTTCCTAAAAGTTTTGATGCTTTGCTTTCAGGATTTTTTGCTTTCAGAAGGTATCTGTTAAAAAATATATTCGAATCGATTTGGTTCGAACATACTGCCCCCCGTTGAAAGACTGGAATTGTCTTTCAAGTGATTAGTTTTAAAACTAACGTGTAAAGCAATTAGAGATATCTTAAGCTCAATTATTGAGGAAGAAACTTATCGCCATCTTACTCAGATTCACAATTTTAACTTTCTTGTATTGGTAGAATACATATTTTGGATATTGATCGTTTTATAAGACCATTTTTCATTTTTATACTGACTACGCGAACTTAGTTGTCAGCATCTGGATGAACTTCAATTATTCGACCTAATAGCCAACGGCATGCTACCAAATTCGGCTCCTTGATTATGACTAAATCTCCTATTTTCGGATTTGAGATTGGAGTCTGCCATTTGGGTCGATTTTTTACAGAATTTCAATAATCGTTGAACCATTTTTGCCAAAACTGCTGTTTCAACAGCTGAAGATGTTTCCACCTCGTGAGAGATGAAACATTGTTTTCGATCACAGGTTCAGGTGGAAGTAATAAGGAAGAACCGATTAAAAAATGTCCAGGGGTTAAAATACTGAGGTCGTCCGGATCCTCTGTGATAGAACACAGAGGCCTAGAATTAAGACAGGCTTCAATTTGTGTCAATACAGTTGCGAATTCTTCAAAGGTCAATGAAGAATTTCCTAAAATTCGCTTTAAATGGAATTTTATTGATTTCACTCCGGCCTCCCATAATCCTCCGAAATGAGGTGCGGAAGGAGGGTTAAAGTGCCAAGAAATACCGTCTTGGGCTACCACTTCTGCCACCTGCTTATTAGCTTGCAATATGGCTGCTTTAAATTCCCTTTGTAGGACTTTATCAGCTCCAACGAAATTAGAGCCACAATCTGAGAAGATATCAGTGCTGAGTCCCCTTCGGCTGGAAAACCCTCGGAACGCTGCTATGAAGGCTGCTGTGGATAGATCGGATACAGCTTCTATATGAATGGGTTTGGTGGCCATGCAAATAAAAATGTATATATACCCCTTATATACCCGATTATTTCGAAATTTAGATACTTTTAGATTGAAAGGACCAGCATAGTCTAAACCAGTTTGTTGAAACGGTCTAGTAATATTGACCCGTGGTGAAGGTAGATTTCCCATAATTTGATTTTTGTTGGATGCGGATTGCTTAAAACACACGATGCATTTATGTAATACATGTTTAACGATTTTTCGTCCTTGTGGGATCCAAAATTCACTTCGAATATTCGACAAAACCAATTGCGGGCCACCATGCAAAGTTCTTATATGGAAATGTTCAATTATCAAGATTGTTAATTTGCTTTCCTTTGGGAGAATAATTGGATGCTTTTGATTATAGTAAATATTTGCATTTTTTAGTCGTCCTCCTACACGAATTATCCTGTCCTTATCTAAAAAAGGATTAAGAGATAATATTTTGCTTTTAGCTGGAAGTGCATTCCGTGCTTGTAAATATTGAATTTCAATACTGAAAAAGGCCTTCTGTGCTAATTTAATGAGCCTAATTTTTGCTCGATACAGTTCTGTAGAACTTAGCATCTTTGGGTCCATTTGTTGTTCTTGAGTTAATTCTATACATGCGTTCCTGCATTTATGAATGAACCTGATGCAATATGCGAATATACGTTGTAGTTTGGGAAAACTTGAGAACCTCTCGAACAGATCTTTGATGTTTGAATGAGTTGTTGTTAGATGACTTGCTCCTCTTTGTTCAGCATCATTCTGATTAGCTAGAATTGGTTTTGCTTTAGGCCAATTTTCATCACTACCTTGCAACCAATGAGGTCCATGCCACCATAATTGATATTCAATCAATGCTGAAGACTTAACTCCTCTTGAATTGCAGTCGGCTGGATTGTCAACAGCCCTTACATGATGCCATGCATCAATGTTGATTATGCCTTGAATTTCCGAAATTCTATTAGCCACATATGTTTTATACTTGTTTGGGTGGCTACGTATCCAAGCTAATACAATAGCAAGCAAATGTAGGAACTTGTTCAAATTGTAGATCTACTTTGACTCGATTTATGAGTCGTGCTAACAATAGTGCACCACACAATTCGAGACGAAACGGATTTGACGGGCGCCACTTTTGATTTTGCCATAAGTAAGTTAACTTGAACTGTTCCTTCTTCATTAACAACTCTAATGTAGACAGCAGCAAGTTAGGCTTGATTAGAGGCATCTGAGAAACCATGTATTTGACAAGTGGATAAGTTACATGTGGTAAGTATCCAACGTGGTATCTTAATGTTACTAATATAATGTAATTCTGTTTTGAATTGGCGCCATTGCTGATCAATAGATGCCGGTATTGGTTCATCCCATGAACATCCTGGAAGCCATAAAGCCTGCATCAAGCTTTTAGCACTAATTACAATTGGAGATATCCAGCCAAGTGGATCGAAAAGCATTGCGATTTCTGAGAGAACAGAACGCTTTTTAGAGAGGCAATCTAGTCTCTTTCTGTATTGTAGTGTAAAGTAATCAGATCCTGCATACCAATGAATGCCTAAAGTTTTTACTGACTCATCGCTTGCTAGTCGCAAAGGGAGTTGAACTTCCCTATAAGTTTCGGGAATTCTTGATAATAGATCCGAAGAATTGCTGACCCATTTTATCAAATTAAACCCTCCTAAAGATAACAGATTGAGTAGTTGGTCTTGTATTTTAAAGGCTTCTTCCATTGTGTCTGATCCTGTAAGAAGGTCATCAACATAGAAGTCTCGCAACACTATCCTTGCAGCTTCAGGAAATTTGTCGACTTCATCGGAGGCTAGCTGATTGAGCGTTTTGATTGCGAGATATGGGGATGGCGTAGTGCCAAAGGTTACGGTGGTTAATTTGTAATCTTGAATAGGCTCGTTGTGATTATTTCTCCAAACTATTCTTTTATAGTTTTGATCTGGAGCTTGAACCTTTATCATTCTATACATTTTTTCTATGTCAGCTGACATAGCGAATTTGTACTTTCGCCATCTGAGGATGATGTAAAGAGTTCAGACTGCAGTACTGGACCCGCATGCAGCTGTTCGTTCAGACTATTTCCATTAGTCGTTTTTGCTGAGGCATCAAAGACGACGCGAGCCTTTGTAGTGGTGCTATCTTTGATCACAGCATGATGAGGAAGATAGTAGCTTTGCTCGTTACTTACTATCTTGCTAGCCACTGTCATGTGACCTAATGTCTTGTGTTCGTTTATACAAGCTTTGTATTCCTGATATAGTTTAGCATTACGTTCTAATTGCCGTTCTAGGCTATAGAACCTACGTAATGCCATACCACGAGAATCGCCTAGACTAGGACTTTCTGCGGTGAAAGGCAGACGAACTTCGTAACGACCTTGTGCGTTACGAACATAAGTTTTTTGATAAAACTCTTCACATTCTTGATCTGCTTTAGACAGCTTTCTTCCTGGATTAACTTCTTCAGTTTCCCAAAACTGACGTAGAAGCTTATCCAGTGAAGAGTCGTCGTCGTAGTGAGCCTTTGCTGTTAACGCAGATGCCTTTAAAAAAGTGGAAGTATTTTGGAGTTTTCCGAAGAGTATCCATCCAAGGGTACTGTTTTGGGCAACAGGTGTTCCTGGAGGACCTTTCCGTAAACCTTCCAAGAGGATTTCAATATATACATCTGCTCCTAAAAGCAGGTCAACTTTTCCTGGTTTAAGGAAAAATGGATCGGCAAGTGGTAGCTGATGTATATGATTCCATTGTTTGTTTGGAATGGTTGAAGGAGGAAAAATGTCCGTAATTGTATCCACTATGAGGGCTGTAACTGTAGTTAATTTAGTTGTGGTTGAATAAGGATAAATGTTCAATACAGTTTGTTTTTGAACATTTGTAGTTTCAGTTTTTCCCAGGCCAGTGATTTGAATTTCCACGTTTGTAGTGGATGATTGCAGCTTACGTGCGGCGGCTTGGGTTATAAACGAAACTTGAGAGCCTGAATCTGTCAGTGCTCTTAATACCAACATGTTTCCCTTTTTGGTAGGAACGTTTAACAATGCTGTGGCAAGCAGTGCTTGTTTGGTACGTTGGTTTTTTGCGTGAAGCGTATGGAGAGATTTATTGGATGTGGAAGGTGAATTACAAGGTTGAGCTTCTGATTTCTGCTCCCTTGGCTTGAATTGGGTCGATACCGTTGGAGTGGCATTATTCCTGTGAAGTAAAGAATGATGCCTCCTTCCACATCGCTGACATGAAAACTTACTAGTACAAGTTTTCGTGTTGTGGCCCTTTGATAGGCAATTATTACACAATTGATTTGATGCGACAATTTTGAATTTATTGTCTACGTCAAGTTTTAAGAATTTCGGACATTTAAATAATCGGTGCTGCTCTTTGCACAAGGTACATGCTTGGGTGGATGACGTAAAATGGGTTGATGCTCTCGGGACATAAGCATTCTTGGAGGCTAGGGACGGTTTGTTATCGACTATGGCTTCTAAAATTCTAAATCTAGATTGTAAAACTAATTTTAAGGATTCGCACGTGGGAAGTCATTCTGCAGTATTTACTTCTTATTCCCATGAGCGAAGCGTTTCTGCTGGTAAGCATGGTACCAACATGTAGATGAGAATTGCATCCCATTGCTTAGTGGAAACTTGCAATGCCTCGAGTTCAAAGATACATTCGGAAGACTAATCTAGCAAGGTTTTGATAGCCTTGGCTGATGCGTGTGTCGCTTTAGGTAGATTGAAGAGTATTTTCAATTGGGCAATTACTAATACTCGTTTAATATCATACCTCTCAAGCAGTATCTTCCATGCATTGTTGTAACTCGAGCTGGTCATAGGAAATTGACGCAACAAGTGCTCTGCTTCTCCAGATACACTTGATTTCAAATAATGCAATTTCTGCACCGGAGTTAACGCAGAATTTGAATGCACCAGGGAATTGAATAAATCGTGAAAAGGTCTCCAGGAATCATAAAAACCTGAGAATTTTGGGATTGTGATCCTCTGTAGTCTCAGAGACGATGAATTTGTCATGTTCTGATTTTGAACTTCATTCAACCTTTGTTTCGAATGCATCTAATGCATCCCTAAGAATACCTCGAAAGGTAAAGTATAGATTTTCCATCTTCGAAAATTGATCGTTTGCGAAATAATCATACTTTTGAAGCTCACTATCTTCCAAGCCCTGCGTGGCTTGGATAATTGTATGGTGATCTTTCTTATAATCTGACCAAATTTCCCTTAGAGCTCAGAAATAAGACTTTCGTTCGTACATCATTTTTGGTGTAGTTATTGAACGACTTCTCGAAAATTATTGCAAAGGTGGCTTGGTTGCCCAAAGGTTTTTGAAGTGCAGACATAATTAAAAAATTGATAAGATAAAACACAGACCTTCGATCCGGCTCGAAGGACCATGACATGTACTGCCCGTAGTTAGAACGTACACGCAAATTTGAATTTACTGAAGACTGCAATGAATGCACTGATAATTATGGATTAAGATCGGTGGTGTATCTTCTAGTAACTAAAAAACCCTGTCCACTTCTTTTAACGTTCAATAAATTTTAGATTTCCAAGAGTAGTTGTATTGGGAGAAAACTCAAATATATATAACTTTTGGGCCAGAGAAAACACGTATTGACAAAAGATTGCAATATAAGATCCCTAAGGAAGCAATCTATTTATATAATAAATATAGAGTGAGTTGAATTGTTATCTTTGATAAATATGCACACGTAGTATATAGTCTGTAGATATATATATATGAGTAAATTTATTATAGAATAGATATATAAATAAATAATATAATGTTACAAGTGGCTGGTACTCACCGATCTGAACTTGGCATTTGAGGAGGTTGGCTTTAAGCTAATGTGATGATCCTTTGTTCTAATACTTTATTAGAACCATTCTTTATTCCCGTCTAGACCAGGAATAAAGTTTTAATGTTAGTAATTTTGATCTCAGTCAAGACCCGAGATACAATATGCCTTAAATCAGTCAATACCCGAATTAAACTCTTGTCTTAACTTCAGTTAAGACCCGAAGTAAGATTCTTTATTTCAGTCAAAACCCCGAAATAAAGTGTATGTTAGTAAGTGATTATTTCAGTCAATTCCCGACTTAAAGTGTTATCTTGACTTCAGTCAATACCCGAAGTAAGATTCTTCATTTCAGTCAAAACCCGAAATAATGCTCTTTAAATCAGTCAATACCCGACTTAAAGTGTTATCTTGACTTCAGTCAAGACCCGAAGTAAGATTCTTTATTTCATGCGAAACCCGGAATAAAGTGTATGTTAGTAAGTGATTATTTCAGTCAATCCCCGAAATAATGCTCTTTAAATCAGTCAATACCCGACTTAAAGTGTTATCTTGACTTCAGTCAAGACGCGAAGTACGATTCTTTATTTCAGTCAAAACCCGAAATACAGTGTTTGTTAGTAAGTGATTATTTCAGTCAATCCCCGAAATAATGAATTGTTAATAAACGTTCTATATCAGTCGATACCCGATATAATGTGTTAGTCCGTAGCCAACCTATCCCAAGCGCCGACAAGTGCAAAAAGAGATCGGGATCAGTCAGCTTGTCGTTTTTATAGCCCTTGCTTGCACACGACACCACTGATGAAGTAGCAGAGGCGCATGATTACAAGAATTGGCAGTGCAGCTGTGATCATACGGTACTAGCGATAATATGCATAGCAACGAACCAAAATGCATAGCAACAAGAATTTTTAGAGCAACCCTTGCTGCTGTGTTAAGTTGAATTATATTTGCAAAAAATGTTATCTCTATCACGTAGAGAAGAATTCCCGTTCGATGGAATTTGTAATGATGATAATGATAGACTTTTAAATTTATCTGCTTGATCTAATTGTATTTGTGCCATGCATTGTATGCTACATGACAACTTTTGTTAGATGTTGTAACTATTTTTGGGAAAATTGTTATGAGATTGAATTCCTTTCTTTTCAGAACTCAATTTTAGCATAGTATTTTTGTAATATGTGTAATATGTTCCTTTTTCAGGAATTATCTTTTTAGCATGAATCTAACGGTTTATGACAAATACTGACTTTGTTGGGCCATGTATACTTGATTTTTCATTAAGAGTAATCAAATAAAATTTAATTTTCCTAAAAGTTTTGATGCTTTGCTTTCAGGATTTTTTCCTTTCAGAAGGTATCTGTTAAAAAATATATTCGAATCGATTTGGTTCGAACAGTGAGACAGTGTCCAAACATATAGTGAAAAACTAAAGTTTTGTATAGCAACACCAAGAAAATCAAAAGTTTTTTATGGTAACACCAAAAAGCGGTTGTTGATTCTGATTTTGCTTTCCATAAGAACCATATTGGGAATATTACGAACATTTAAAAAAAAATAGCCAAATCGGTCCAGTCGTTCTCAAATGGTGTAATTACCGCGATTACCAATGAACAGCATTTCATTTTTATTTATAAATACATATACGAGTATAGACAGATAACATTACACATATGCATATTTTAAGCTTGTAAATCGAAGTATGCCTCTTTTTCTCAAAATTCTCCGAATACATAAGATTAAGATTTAGCAGGGCGAGTGGTCTTTGCCCTGCAGCCATTCATTAGCTTATTGTACACCAATTTCTGTACAGTTCATCCAACAACCCCTCTTTCTAGGAAGAGCAGTATTTTCTGGATAAAGTGTCTTCAAAGTCGGCATATTTTAAGAAGTATGAGCCAAAAACCTGAAATCTACATTATACAATGGGTTCGCTTTCTTATAAGACATGCTCCGATGTTGCATCCTCTTCGAAACATAACCTATATATATCTGTACCTACATACATCGGTGGGGATATGCCTATCGGATGTATGTGTTTGTTAGTTTAGCAGTGTCAGGTTAGGACTCCTATAATGATTCTGAGTTGATTCCTAGATCACCTTAAAAGATCCAGGCTCTTCTTTGGTGGAGGTCCTTCTATGAATCTTTTGGCTTGTCTGGAGCATATCATTGAAATCCATCGCTGGACTATTTGGCTCTGGATCCTGTTTTGAATGGTAAGCTTCACGGTATAGTAAGAGATGCAAAATAGTTCCGGTCTTATGAGGGGTATGATGCTCCTTGTTTTTTCCAATAAGTCTGAGTTATCATTCCCATCAGTTCCAGGGTGTCCTGGCACCCATTTCCGAATACTTAATATTAAAGCTTTACTCAAAACACCGATAATCTCCGTGTAAAACCAATCAATTCCGTGAACTAGGAAATGAACAGTACAAGTCAAAGTGATGGTAACTGTTTTCGGGCATTTCAAAGAAGTGGTTCTGGTAGACTTTCTGGGATTTCCTGCATCCTATTATGCTAAAGTATTAACGAAACTATGGCGGCTATGGCCCAAAATACATTCACCCCTATAATGCACACGAACATTATTTAGGACATATTCGATGAAATTAAGTATTCCCTACATTTTAGAGAAAAATACTTAAGCTTTATGGCAACAATTTGTGCAATTTTTACAGTCTACTTCACCAGAGCTCACTGCGTTTCTTCAAGAGAATAACAGGGCTTGAGGACAACATATATGGATACTTTTGACCTAGCGAAGTATGTTATACAGAAAATGTATGTTTATGCTGCCAGTATTATAATGTTGAAATTTTTAACAGTAGCCCATCCTTTAAATATACTCTAAATCACCCTCACTCAATACGTACATTTACTTTTGCGTACATAAAAACAGCAAATTCTCACAAATAAATGCACCTACACCCCGCTTTCATCTAAATATAACTTGGAATTCACTTATGTCAACTCAACCGTGTTTACTTTAAAAACAGCAAAATGAATAATAGAATGTATTTCATGCAGCGAATATTTGCAAAGTAAATTGCGATTTGAATCATGAGGTAATTTGTGCACGTGAATTCCTAATAATTTCCCTTGTGGTTAACACAATTTGTGTGCTCCAGACCGAAACAAGGGCTAAATTGCAAATTCTAAGATAAATTTCACAACATTAAAAAAGTAAATTGCTGTAAGATCTTTACTTGAGAAAATTGTAGCCTTAATGTGTGTCGTAAATTATATCTCTATACAACTTCGTACAAATTTTCCGGAAAACAGAAGAAAGTGTAATGATTAAAATATCCATGCTGGAAACTGGAAGTTCTTCCTGGGTGTGAAATTGAATGTGAAACTTTAAGTATTGCAAGTAAGAGATCTTCTAGACACTTTTGATGTACATATATATGAAAGCGCGCAGAAATATAGTCAATTTTCCCACAATTATATACGTGTAATAATTATATTTTATGTTATATAGAGTGTTCAAAAAGATTTATTCTATACATATTTAAGCATTTGATGGCTATTTGGTCAGAATATTCAAAAAATATTACGTGAGAGGTTAAGGGGTTTCTATATTTTATGCATCACCGTCTAGCCTCTGAAGGGTACCATGTTAATGATTTCAAATTTCTTTAACCCTAGATAGATAACCATATTTCACTATACACTAAAGATAACTGTACGTCGAATCGCCGCGCGCATGTTTGAGTGGGCATATTTTGGATTATGTATGCACTAGGCTTATGAGAGTGGTAATATGCCTTAATATAATGTAATTGTTTTGTGGGTAAACGAAAAAAATTAAAGTTTATTTAACTTTTATTAGAAAAATTCAAAGAACAAAACACGGTACTTCTACGAGTTATATCGATTGCGTCGATTCGACGTAGGTTATCTATCTACGGTTAATAGATATTGAAACGTGTTTTCGAATGTTAAACCTTATGTACACAAAATACAACCGTTTTTGCGTTTTTTGCAATTCTTTCCAACATATCCAGCCAAAATGTTCAGTAAATTACTAAGTAAGGAGCGGTAAAATAATCTGTGAACCATTAGATTATCAATGACTATCTTTTAAAAATATTCACATAATCATCTTCTAGGATTGGTTGGTTGGCTGATTAAATAGACAGGTGAGACGTAAGAAGTACACTGAGCAAGGGCGGATACAACAGGGGGAAATCGCCCCGAGCTCTAATAAAATCAAAACTTATACTGTAACATCATTCGCTCTAATTAAATTAAGTTAAGAATATTTAAAAAAAATCCTTTAAAAAATACTGCTTCAAAGTCCGCACTAAAAAGTTGAAAATAATTTTTCCCTTCACTTAATGAGTAGGTATATCACAAAAGTTCTATAGAGTTTCCCTTCAATATGCATTTAATTAAATTTTGATATTATATTACATTTTTGTATAAATTGTAAAATTTTCAAGGCATACAAAGAAAGCTAGTACTATGCACTTCAAATTTTAACGCTATAGTCAATAACAATTTCCCAAAATTGAAATTTGGAGCTCCTCCAAAATTCTTACAAAATTACAGTTTAATTCCTAGACTTTTCTTTCTTTGTGTACCTTGAAAATTTTAAAATTTATTAACAAATTTAATATAATGTCAAAATTTAATTAAATGCAAAATGAAGGGAAACTCAGAGAACTTTTGTGATTTATTTTCTTTTATTTTAGTGCGAATTTTGAAGCAAAGTATTTTTTAAAGTTTTTTTTTTTTTATATTTATCAAGTATATTCTTTTTGAGGCCATTCCCTTTAACTCGCACACGAATTTGTCTGTCTATTTATTTATATATTTCTTTTTTACTATTTTCGACACTCTCGTAGACCCACTTTTTGTCATCACAGCTAGCTGAAATTTGGCACACAGGTTCATGTCACGTGACAATTGAATCTATCAAAATTTGAACCGGAAATTTCCATGGAAAACCCGGAAAATCGGGGAAAATCATTTGAAAATTTGGTACAAATTTGATAAGAGATAAATCCGTTTCAGGAAAAATTCAGAGTTTTCCGATTTTCCGAAAAAAATTTCCGGAATTTCCGGACTTTTCCGGAAAATTTTCCGGTAAAAAAGTTTCCTAAATTATGCAGGATCAAGTTCCCTATCAACTGGCATCATTACTTACTCTCCGACAATGGTGAAAACTTGCAGAAAAAATCGAGGAAAATTCATGTAAAACGCTTTTCCGGAGTTTTTCAGACCAAGGAACGTTTTGGACGTTTTCAACCTAAGACAAAGTTGTAGAGCGAAATGCTTTTGTGTAAAACTCCGTGGAAAACCGGAAAAGCGGGAAAATCATCGGACAAATTTTCATCGATATGATTAGTGATAAATCTGTTTCAGGAAAAATGCAGAATTTTCCAATTTTCCGACAAAAAACTTTTATAAGCTATGCAAATCATTTTTTTCCGTCCTACTGGCATCAATACTTTCTCTTCAACAATCATGAAACTTGCATGAAAAATGGAGGAAAATTCTGTGGAAAACATGGAAAATCGGGAATACAGCTAAAAAGCGCTATTTAAAACATAATTTGAATTTCAGAAAACCGTTGCAGTACTTCAACGATTTGACACCAGAAAAATTTTTGTTTTCGGATCGGCACCAAACATTACTTAAAAATTGTTTTAAAATATCTCCATGCAGCACGTAATAACAATTTAGTTAACGTGAAAAAGGCAGAAAATAACATAAGTAAAAAACGAGTTTTTCAAACAAAACTGAGGCCAAGTTATTGATGTTTGTACTATGATTTGCTATAGCAAGATATTTTGAGAGACCCGATTTAGGCTTCCTGTGTTTAGCTCCTGCGACATGTTCAGAAAAACCTAGTTTTTATTTGTCGTTTATTTTGCAAATATAATCCGCGGAGCATTCGTCACACTTAATTTTATATATACCTTTTTTTTCTAAATTTCAAACTTTATTTTTCATTTTATTTGTTAACCAAAATTCTCTTTAAATTGTTATTGTTAACAAAGGCTGGCATAATGTTGTATTTAAGTAGAACATTTTTAAGGCTATTAGTTGTACCCTTAATATATGGGATTTTTCACCATTGAAAATTATTGTTGCAATTAACAACCGGAAAAATTTAATTTAATGCAGCCTTTCTATTTTTCTTCGTGTAACCGTTATTTGCGGCAATGTCGATTATCATGTTTAACTCTTTTTTGGACTTAAGGGAACTTTGATTAGTCTGTTAAGCCATTTTTTTTGGACTAAGGATGGTTGGAGTTAAAAGGTATCACAGCGTCCGAATATGTTTCCTTTCTATATATGTTAAAACTTAAGGAATTGTAAGTAATTAAAATGTTAATATCTAAGAAATTTAACCTATAATTACCAATGTCTACTGTAAACTGTATTCAGTCGTCAAAATTATTTAAAATGTTGTTAACAAAGTTGGTAAGCTGACGCTGCGTACCAGTCCAAATACAAGAAACGTCATCCATGTAACGGAACCAGACAAAGCATGTTTTCATAAATCATTTTTTACTGTGTTAAATAAAATATCTTCCAAATGGCACATAGAAAACAGAGCCGAGACCGGCGATAGAGCTGATCCCCTAGCTAAGCCTTTCGACTGTGAATAAAAAACACTATTAAACAGAAAATTATTTTGGTCAATACATACATTCAACAAGTTAATTAACTGAGACGACTTATCCGGGTTCGAAATCTTCGTTCTAATTAAGTTAAAAAGAATTGATTTCAGTTTGGTCAACAGTACTGAAGGAAAATATTGTACACATCAAAGGAAACTAATTTAGAATTTCTTGGTATCTTAAGATATTTGATTTTATCAATTAATTCTATAGAATTTTTTAAAGAATATTGTGGCGATTATTGAACTTAATTCTTTAGCAAAGCTTCTGCGCAGGAGCATTGAAAGAAGCTTAAACCGGTCTCATTGGGATGCCTTCTTTATGGAGTTTGGGGAGGTCATATAGAATTGGTGCTGATGGATTACACTGTTTTAATCTAAATTTATCAAAATTATCAAAAAACAAAGGGCTATTGTTAATCAGCTTATTCACAACATTCTTATATTTCAGTGTTGGATCTGAATTCAATATACTTACGTTGATGTTATTTAGACAATTAATCATTTTCTCTAAATAAGCAGATCTATCTAAAATTGCAATTACATTACCTTTGTCGGCTTTCTGAACATGTCGCAGGAGCTAAACACAAGAAGCCTAAATCGGGTCTCTCAAAACATCTTGCTATAGAAAATCATAGTACAAGCATCAATAACCTTACTCTGTTACATAATTTAAGCAGTGGTCCTATAATTGATAAATGTGAAATTTTCGAAATTAGTCGAGATATAGCTAATGGCAATGGATTAGTAAATGATCAAATGGATTTCTCAGACAGAGGTCCGCTATACTTAAACCAGCCCTACTTTTATAAGTCACCTAACTTTGTTTGGAGTCAGTAGCCAGCCCTTGATAATGCCCCAATAAGGCGAAACGCGTCGGGTTTTTGTAATTAGTAATTTATAGCGTAGTTTTAATTCTGTTAAAACTTAAAGAAATATATTTGTGGAATATTTGCATACAAGTGTTTTGCTTTCTTTTTGCCATAATTTAATAATGAGGGTTTTATATAATTCGATCATGTTCCACCAAGTGCCCAAATACTCCTCGATTGAATACATACAAATTAAATAGTGAAATCATCTATTGACCATGAGGTGAGCAATTTGTTACTAGCAAGTAAAAAATTGTACCAATCGTAAAAATTGTATTCAGTAGTACTAGCAAAACCATGCAATTATGTACTGACACTGCGTATACAGGAGCCATTCCAAAAATGAAAAGAATACGTACCTCTGCTATGCTATACTCAATATCGTGCAGCATCAGACTACTCACAGCAACACAATCATCTTTTTCATTTAAGTACTTTGCTAGATCCACTCCGATTGATGTTTATCTTAAGCTCTACATCTATCGGATACACGAAACGATTGTAACCTTTATGTGATAAGAATCCGTATTCTAAATATTGCAAAAATTTCACTTATGGTTTTAAAGTGCAACAAACAAAACTTCCAGCAGACATCTTTCCGGAACTTTTTTTAGTGTTTGCAATTTTGTCAGCAATTCAATTAATTCATTTATTCCAAGTAGTACACAACAAGATTATATATGTATCTTTTAAATATGTAGGTATATGCAATTAATTATGTATTTCACTTTCGGAAGCAGAAACTAAAAAGACTAAACTAAAGAAAGACTAACTAATTTGAATAATGAGGGATCAAGACTAAAGTTAACACAATGCAAAAACATTATAAAAGGAATGTATACCTACTAATAAATTCTGAAGAAGATTAAGTTGGGCTAGGCTCAGTGTAGAGGAAACCAGGCCACCGCGACCAGGTTTGATCTATTGTGAACAATTGAGCTCAGTAAGACAAAATATAGCCTTTTTATACCCTAGATGAAATCTAATACTACTAAGTTTGTCATTCCGTTTGTAACACCTCGAAATAATGATGGTAGAGCAAAATGGATTGGACACCCATCCATAATATTAAAAGTTATTTTGATTTTTGCATGTCCGTCCGTCCGTCCGTCTGTCCGTCCGTCCGTGCGCACGATAACTCGAGAACGCGTACACTTAGAGAGCTGAAATTTTGTACACGGACTTTAAAAAAAAAAGTAAAATTAAGTTCGGAAATGAGACAAATCGGGCAACTCCTTCGTGGGGTTGCCATACAAAAATTTCGTTTTCCGTTATATATTTGAACACTGCCTGAGAACGAGTCGTCGTAGAGAGCTGAAATTTGGCACGTGGTGTTTTCATTGTACTAGCAAATAAAATTTCAAAAATGGACTAAATCAGGCAACCCATTCTTGGTGTTGCCATATAAAAAATTAGGTTTTTTATGTATACTGTGAAAACGATCAGTCCAAGACATTTTTATTGTACTAAAAACTTCTTCAGAATATGAAATCCTATAAAATTGATTATAATCATTTTTTCTGTCCGACGAACCGTTCTAGAAATATATGCGAAAAACCACTGCAAAAATCAAAATTGCTCAAATGGGTACCCATACGAAATTTCATACGAGCATTCATCTAGGGTATCATAAGAATTGGTCTTAGACCAATTCTAGCTTTTTCACTTGTTAAGAGCTCGATTATTGCCTTTAGGATTAGCTTGCCTTATTAAGATAGATAAATGCTTCTCAAGTAATTTGTTACACGTGCAATTTCATCTTCTTCTTCACACAGTCGACACAGTTCGCTGTTGGATTTGTCTATCTTCTTATAAAGATAACAGAAGGGGCCATATCCAGTGCCTCCATTAATAAACAGCCAGTTGCCTATTTTGTTGGCTTTTTGGTAGGCCGAAGTTTAGATAGGAACCAGTATACGGACTACCGGTTCTGGTTTTAGCCAAATCGTTCACTTTTTCATTTCCGTCTACTCCTTCGTATCCAGGAATCCAAATCAAAGTTTCTTTGTTGTGCCTAGATAACAGCTGTAGTTTCCTGTGTCAACTCTTGACTTGTTTTTGTATTTAAAGTCTCGAGAGGACAAAGCTAAGAGTGCAGCTTGGCTGTTTGAGCAAATGTAGATGTTGGAGTTCTTGCAGCTCTGTTTAGAATTACGTGAGCTCCAACCACTATAGCGTAGACTTCGGCCTGGTGAGGCACCATTCGGAATGGAGAGTTTTAATCCTGGGCCCACTATCCCTGCACCTGTTTTCTCATACTTCCTGCATTCGTGAGTATACCAGATATACGCCCATTGCGGAAACTGGAACGCTCTGTGTAGTATCTGGCTTCTTTCATTGACTTGGGTAACCTAGACTTTCCAACAGTCAGATCAAGCCCATTTTCGAATACGTTCTAGGTCATGATAGATGCAGTCCTCAGATAGTTCAACAGGGCTACTAATGAATACTTGCACGTCATCAGCATATATGTATATATTAATTGAACGCTAGTATAGTGAACTACTATCGGAAGGTCGTTAATAAAAAGACTAGTAGCGGCTCCTGAAAAGACAGAAGTTATTTTCAAGTGTATCAGGTCCCTAAGAGCTATGTACTGGGGCATGCGCGTAGCTAGAACACGGGGGGCACGGCCCACCCCGATGAACCCGAAACGGCACCGGTGCCCTCGCCCCCTCTCCAGAAAATTATGATCCAAAATTATTAAATTTCAATTAATCGATCAATTTCATTTTAGTTTCAATCACGCAAGCATGAGGACATAACATTGAAAGCATATCCAAATTGTATAACAGTTAGCTGTGCCTACATCTATAGTTGATTCCAAATTTATGAAAAGTGATTTTGTAATGAAGCGCCACTCAATAATCGGCATTCATTACTCATAATAAACCGCAAACATACATCTATTAAAGTGCCATCAAATTAATAGAACGTATCTATGCTGTAGGTATACATATGTACAGATATGCCTCTTTTCGTACGAGTATCTCTCACATTTCCCAAATTATTCATTCTTTTAAGAATACTCAAATTATAAAACATTGTCTTTTCAAGACAAATTCCCAATATATATCTAAAGCTTAGTTTACATTTAGTCACTTGTATCGGGATTTTTATGAAGCAAATTATATACAAATGCTCATACATTTTGTATTTGTTGATTTTGCTTGTGCTCCTGCTTATCGCTATACTTTTGCGTTTAGTTCTGAAGTGCAGTTTATCGTGAGTTTAATTCTATAGTGCGGGCGGTTGAACTAAATTAAAAATCATGTAATTGTGGTAAAAAGGAAAGACCTTACCTACTTCTAATAGCAAAATAAGAAAATGTAATATTTGGGATGTCAGGTCAAAAGCATTTAAAGACTTTAATGAAAAAAAATGAAATCGTTCAGAACTTAAAGTGTACGAAAAAGGAAATTGAGGATAAGTGGCATAATATAAAAAGTCAATTTAACAGAGAACTCGGAAAAATTAATGTTAGCAAAAATCCGGCTGCGGAACTGATTAAGTATATATATATATCATGGTATGCATTCAAACATTTGCAACTATTACGGACCAGCAATTAAAATATATAGACAAGTTCAAAAGTCAAATATTTCTCAATATATACAAGTCGAAAACGTGGCGATACAAGTGCCGATACAAATCCAGGTACGTGTATCTAAGTGTAAACTCGCCTTAACAATGACTTGACTTTCGCCATTTCGACCGACTGATAATAGATCCATCAGAATTATTGTCGACTCAACATTTTTCCATTCTTAACATAATGCGACAACGTACTACACTGTTTACGTAGAAACAAACCACTCAACACGACAACGATTCTGGCCATGTAATGGAATTGGGCAGTCCCTGACCTACCATACAGCGAGTGTATGCTTGTTTTAACTCATATATAGAAACTACTATGCGCAATATGTATGATGTTTGACCCACATACTGGCAGTACATGATCTTCTTGGTTATTGGTCATGCTAGCCTGCGTCTAATTTTCTTATGTGTAGACGAAAATGTTCAATTTCGCTTGTACAAGCGAAATAGACTATTTCCAATATTCGATTAATATATAAATCAGAAGACGTACCCAAAATTATACACTTATGTTAATTTATAAATATTCGCCCCTTTACTAAATCTTACTGGATCACCAATTATCGAAGAAAATCGATCGATGATCCTTAGAAAAAAGCCGGAGCGTCGCTGTAACTTAGGCAGTAGTTTTGAAAACTAAATAAAAGACGAACCAAGAGACCCCCGACCCACGGTGCGTTCTCTTGTTCTCCTAATAAAGAACAAAAGGGAAAATTAAGAAGTTACTAAACAAATGTTAAATCACTAAGTCAAAAATAAAAAGCGTAATAGGAAAAAATTGAGTTCTGAGTTTAGAAAGTCAAAATATCAAGAAAGAGATCTATAATTGGGCTGGTGAACTTTTGATTAAAAGCACCCCCAATCCTTGTTGTAATTGAAAAACGTAACCTCACAGCAGCTTTAACAACTGTATATCTGATGACAAATTTCTTAAATTCATCAGTAATTACAAAAAAATCTTAAAAATTGATACAGCCTTGGAAGCTGAAGCGATGGTCATGTAAAATATGCTTAAATTAAAAAATTATGAGATAAATGCTGAAAATTTGAGAAAGAATATTAAAGAAGATTATAAACTTTCTAAAGCGGCAATATTACTTCTAGTGAACTCCGTCGGCTGTGAAATAAGTTTTTAGAAGCACAATGCTTCAAGAACGATTCTTTCGCATGTCACGCATGTTACTGCTAAACACAGAGAATGCCATTGTTAAAAAAAATTACAGCTGAAAAGGTATTGAGCCGATTTGTAGGAAAAAATGGTTGGCGATTTCTGTTATGAGACGATATTAATTTAGAAGGTAGTGATGGATGGTGACGAATGCAAATTAAACGATAATGCACTGAGAGAAATTTTCACTGAGAATAAGCTCTACATACAAAAAAAAATGTTGGAAAAAATGTACTACAAAATACAGAGCCATCGCAGTTCAGTTGCCTGCTATAATTGGAGTACACTACCTTTAGTATGTAAAAATCAATTATTTGGCTAGCAAAACTACTACACAAAAGTAAGTTTACTTTCAGAGTAAATTTTCCATTAAACCATCTATTTTTACTGTAGTTTGGGAACTATACTAAATGGTAGAAATTTTACTTCGGTTCACAAGGGCGAAAAAATCCTGTTCAGCATATTTTTGCTTTTGACTTTTTGTGATTAAGTCAAACATCTTACTGCAATTTTTCTAACAACAGCGAAAAAAATAAATAACGAACAAGAGCGGCACAGCAATAATCGCTTGTTCTACTGATTCTAGGATTTTTTTAATATAGAACTTATAAACTTTTTCTATTATGAGTAATAAACCATGCACATATTTCTCCCAGATCTGAGGCATAGTTAGATAGGGCTAGACAAGGGTATCTATTAAAACTCCACATAGCTGTGGATCTAATTATAATAATATTTGGTGGATTTAAAAAACCAGGTAATTTTGCTCACATTCCTTTTTTCACTTCTAGTGTTGTTTCAATAATGTTGGAATATTACTAATCTTCAGTGCATACATACACATCAGATCATGCAGTGGCGTGGGTTTTTGCATGTTGCTACAGTTACCACAGCAAAATTACTGCATTATTCTCCTGTTTTTTGTGTGTTTTAATATTAATATTTACAAAGCATTATTCCGATGCTAGAGTGATATTACAGCGGTAACAGCGTATTTTTTCCATGGTATTTTGTAAATATACTAACTCGAAGTAAATTTTCTGCACACAATCGAAAACAGTAGTAAAATTACTAATTATAATAGAAAATTATTAAAAAAGGTAATTTCGCCATTGATTTTCATAATTAATGTAATTTTTCTGTAAAAAACTAATAATTTTACATAAAAATATTTTAGAATGTATTCCATGTGCATCAAGGAAAGTTAGGTGCGATTTTGAGCTTAGCAAACATTTCCTGGATGTAAGAAAACAAATTGCTTCGTCTTATTTAAATGAATATAGAAAACTTGGATTAATTGTAGTAAATATATTTTCTCAATTATCTCCGATTATGATGACAAAAGGATATAAGGTAAAAGCACCAGTAGTCGCCACCCTCAAATTTTGCACTAGTACTCGCCACTCTCGCCACAAATGTGTTAAAATAAGCGTTCAATGATAAACACAAATTTGAACGCTCCCAGACTAGAATTTTCAAAGCTTTCTCTTCCGTGGCAAGTGAAACGTTTGCTTGCAAACGTTGAGTGGAGAGTGGGGAAAGCTAAGTAGAAAAGCGATAACGGAGAATCCAAAAAAACTTCCTTCTTCAGCAAATAAATGTTATTGATATAGTTTTTGTTTACTGTGTTTAGCATTGCTGCTGAAGCGATATAGGTAACTTTTATCAACAGTAGAGCATGATTTAGATGGTTTTCCCGTAAATTCATCATAATATAACGATTTTTAAAGGGTGGCGACTACTGGATCCCATTTTTCATATTTTACCAGTAGTCGCCAGCCCTGGCGACTACTAGTGTTTCCAACATTTTGGTTAACTGTGTAATGCTTTTTGATAAAAATATTAAATTTTCTTTTAGAATTATAATAGTGAGATTTTGACTACAATCGGACCACCGGACCCAGTAGTCGCCAGGGGTATTCGTCAATGCAAACAAGGACATTGTGGCCCAAGAACGTGACTTGTAGTGCACTGTAAACTTTTCTTTAGTTTGATTGATTAATTAATAAACTGTTAAAATAGTAAAAGCCCAACACAAAGATTACAAAGATGAGAATATATTTGTAAGCAATAACCAGTGACATGTACATTAACATGGGATCACTTTTCTATAGTTGTCACCTTTTGGTTTACCAACCACTTTATTCCCCTGAAATTCACATAATAAATTTGTTATGATGACACGAATACCACAGTGCCATCATAGCGCATTATCACTCGCGTGGCACCCAAATTATTAAATTATTTCAGTGCACATGGTGCACTTCAAAAAGTTCGTATTTCGCTCAAGCAAACGAAATCATAAATTATAAAAATTCGAGCAAACGAAATCATAAATTTCCATGCTCTTAAATATACAAAACTCCAACGACACGAGCAATCAGCAAAATCCACTTCGACTATCTTGCAACGTCATCATAAACTTCCCCAAATTGTCTGACCGCTCTTCACACTGGCGCGATATCAGTTTACGTTAGGTGGTACGCAAACTTTTTACCTCCCGGCACAAAATAGAGAAAAAAAAAAAGTCAAGGCACAAATAGAAAGAATGTATCTTTTATATAGAATTTTTTTAATAAAATGAAATTACATGTATATATTTTATTTAATGGGATGAGTGCGCTTGTTTTTTGTCGCAAATAAATTTTATACGTGGTTCGATTTTTGTTAAACAAACTCGCAGCTCATCATCCAACATTAGCAATCGCTCTCTCTTTTTAGATTTAATCTCTGTGAGTGCAGAGAATCCGAATTCGCACAGATATGAGGATCCAAATGGCAGCAAAGATTTGATGGCTTTTAAACTTAAATCAGGATATTGACTTTTTACGAAAATCCAAAATTCTGGCAAGTCCTTCTCAGCAAGCGCAGCTTTCAAAACTACATCATTTTTCAATTCAATGAGTTTTTCTTCTTCTGCCAAAGACAGAGACACATCATTGTGGCATATGAATGGATTTATCACCCAACCATATTGTGAAGTATCAAGCGACGGAAAATATTTGGAGAAAGATGAAGAAAGATTTTGCAATGTTTCATAGATTTGGTTCATTATTTTGCTCTGATTTTGAGAAGCATGGACACCTGGCAAAAATTCAATGTTATTTTTTTTTGTCTGTCTGATCCAAAGTTGCAGTTTTTCATCGAATGCTTTGAGTTTTCCTGTAATTGTGATCATATTTTCTTTCTCACCTTGCAGACTTAAATTAAGTAAGTTCAATTTTTCAAATAAATCGTTCAGAAAAATAACTTCCAGCCACCATATATCGCTTTCAAGAAACTCGAACTTACCACCTTCAGTAGAAAAATAGGAAATAATCTCAGTTCGCAAACTGACAACACGAGCAAGCACTTTCCCCTTCGAGAGCCATCGGACTTCTGTATGAAATAGTAAACTTTTGTGATCTGAATCCATTGCCTCACATAAAGACGTAAATATTCTTGTCCGAAGCGGATTTGACTTGATGTAGTTCACTACTTTGATTACTTCATTCATTGTTTGCAGAAGCTGAGTGGGCAGAGCTTTTGAAACTAAAACTTCTCGATGAATCATACAGTGCACAATTTTTACTTGTGGATTGCGATGCAAAACATAAGCAACAAAGCCTTTGTTCCGTCCTTGCATTGCTGGAGCTCCGTCAGTGCAGACACTAACACAGTTATCCCATTGGAGTCCTTTTGATTGAACTTTTTGATTGACCAGCTCAAAAACATCTTTTCCCGTGGTATTTTTCGTCAGCTCACTACAGAAGAAAAATTGGTTTTTAATTTTTCCTTCTCTGATGAATCGTAGAAACGCAATCAACTGAGCTTTGCTACTGATATCAGTCGATTCGTCAATTTGAAGCGCCCAAAGTTTTTCAAGTTCATCTGTATTTGCTACGAAATGCTCATGAATCTGATTGTCAACGTCCTGCGACATGTGTTGAATTCTTCGAGAAATTGTATCAGCTGACAACGGAATTTGCTTAATTTTTTCGACTGCTTGATGGTCGAACATTAATTCAACGGCAATTTCTAACGCTGGCAAAATAATCTTTTCGGCATCAGTATGTGGCTTTTTATTTTTGCATAAAAGTTGAGCAATTTTATAGCTAGAAATTTGGGCTTTTTTAGGGATCGAACAAAATACCTTAATTTGTTTTGACTGCCTTTGTAAATTAGTTCGGAGGTGGTCAAAGTACATTTTTGGTTTATTCTTCATTTCTGGATGTTTTGTTTCCAAATGTCGATGAAGCTTACTTGGTACCATTGATTCATTCGCAAGAGTTTTTGAGCAAATTAAGCAAAAAGGAAGAGAACTATCATTTTCTGATGGAATAAACCCAATTTCAATATAGTCGTCTTGATATTTGCGCTTTGCCAAACTGTTTGATTTCGCATTTGATTTTGGATTTGGATTTTGGACATTTTCATGTCCAGTTTTCTGAGTTCTTGATACAAATTTATCCATAAGGATGCCTGTATTAAAATAAATTAGTAATGGCTGTTAAGAAAAAAATATTAAATTACTTGCTTGGAATAACAACAATTTAGATCTCTACCAATTAATTAATAACCTTGGTCAAATCGAAGAAATATCTGGAATTTTTATCAGTTACTAATAATAAAAACTGAGGAACAAACTACTACTCACTTCAGATATAAACAAAATAATGAGTTCTACAAATTTCCCCACTATAAATTTTGAAATTTTTTACGAATGGCTTTATTCCAATCATAGTATTAAAAATTTCTAAGAAAAATAGCAAGGCCTACTATGGAAAATTTAAAGCAAATTTGAATTTTCCATAAAAAATTCAATTAAATAACAGTCACTTTTATCAATTATTGTTACTTCTTGACAGTGTTTTGTTTTTATTAAATAACTACAAAAAAAATATTTTAACTTCTTTTTTTTATTATATAACTAAAAAAAAATATTTTCGTACTAAATATTTTCGCATTAGCGGCACATTTTAAATTCTTTTACGGCACACTAATATGCCGCGGCACATAGTTTGCGTACCACCGTTAGATGCAATGCGTATATACAGTTTTCTGCTGATTACGCTGACGTCGCAAGAGTACCACGAAGTCACGTCGCCAAGGAAAAATGGAGTTGGACTATATATTTCATAGTGGTCGGTTCGCGGTTGCATTGCTCGCGACTTTAAGTATTTAAATCAGTGCTGTTAAATTTAATTAACTAGATTAACGATCGAATAATAAAAAAATAGAAATCAAAGTGAGGTGCTTTAATTATAAACTAATAAGCTCTTTCCAGCTCCCGCCTCCTCTTCTTCTCCATCACGGAAAGCACGAGAGGCGGCGTATAACAAATTCTATACGAAATCCGCAGTGGATTTAACAAATGAATATATAAAATAGAAATAAATGGCAATACACATTTGTAATCTTTTCTCTGTCGCCCATACCTACTTCTAGGTTGAGGCAAACAAAAATTGCTTCATTTTCTTTCCTTGATGAGTCTGACGAATATTTGATGTTATAGGAGATACGATTCCAATAAAAGTAATAATATCGAATATATTCAGAATTTATTGAACTTGTAATATGAATATTAAAGCGAAAATGAAACTTTAAATTTAGATAATTGTCACACCGCAAACAAAAGTTGACCCATACGAAATAGAAATTGAAGCAGTCCATGTTATACATGTCTAATTTACCTAAAATCTAACTCAAAATGTATTGCACCCAGTACCTACCAGTCAGGTTTTCAAAGGAAGCATGTCTCACCTACCGTTCTGATTAAGTTTAGTGCTGAAATACGCTTTTGTCTGGATATTAACCAACATTGTGTTCCTGCATGTTTGAAATTAAAAGGTTAAAAAATGTGGTTAAAAGAACGAATTATATTTTTTCTGGTTCGTTTTTAATTTTGCACGTGTTGGATAACGTGGATGATAAAAAAGAAAAAAGAAAGTTTTTTACGTTCTCGAAGCTTCAGATGGAAAACGCATTGGAGGACATCAAGAACGGTATGGCAGTGGCTGCTGCTGCCAAGAAATACGGTGTATCACGAAGTACGCTTAAAGACGAAGCAAAGGGGATGACACCAATCGGAAGGCGAATGGGACCAGCACCATTTCTGAACGAGGCTGGAGAAGAGCTTTTGGTTAAGTGGATAACTACGTTAGCCAGGTCAGGTTTTCCTGTGGCCGCTGAGCAAGTTATTGACGCTGCGAAAAAAATGATTAAAGCCCTTGGTAAGGACACAACGTTTTCGACAGGTCGAAAATGGCTTAAAGGTTTTTTGAAGAGAAATCCGGATATTTCATGGAGAGTCGCTCAAAACATAACATCATCTAATGCATCGGTAATGGCAGGGGCAATGAAGGCATGGTTTGACAGAATTTTTGAGTATTTGCAAGAAAACGATTATGACGATATTCTTGAAGATCCTTCCAGAGTGTTCAATGCGGATGAAACCGCCATTCTTCTCAACCCAAAGGGAAACAGGGTTTTTGCACCTAAAGGAGACAAAACTGTGTATCAGAAAGTCAACGTTGATGAAAAGGAGGGGTTGACCGTGCTTGTAATTGCCAATGCCGCTGGAGTGATGGCTCCTCCGTTAGTTATTTTCAGATACGAGAGAATACCCGATATTGCTGAAAGTGTTCCTCCTACCTGGGGAATCGGCAAATCTGAGACAGGATGGATGAACATCGCTCTGTTTTACGAATTTGCTGCAAACGCTTTTCATCCTTGGCTGCTCCAAAACAATATTCAATTGCCAGTAATTTTATTTGTAGATGGACACACTTCCCATTTATCACTTCAAATCAGCCAGTTTTGCGATGAAAACGGGATTATCGTTATAGCACTTTACCCAAACTCAACACATCTTATCCAGCCTATGGATGTGGCAGTTTTCAAACCGCTTAAGGAAAAATGGAACAAGAAGGTGTATCAGTGGAGGCTTACAAATATCAACAACTCTACGATGAAAAAACAACATGTTTGTCCATTAACGCAGGAAGTTCTTGATGAAATAAATCCATCGGTTATTCGAAACGGTTTTAGAGCTTGTGGCTTAGTCCCTTGGAATAAACAATCAGTAAAATTGGCCGGCATAAATGTTTCCACAGACACTATATCACCAACACAAGGAACAAAAACAGACTCTGAAAAAGCAACAGTTGCCTTAGAAGTCTTGGAAGATGTGATTGGGCGAGAAAAACTGCACATGTTCAAGGCATCGGATTACTGGACAGGTAACATAGAAGACGTATCCTTATTTGGTGTTTGGAGGAAGATGCAAAGCGCCGCCGTTACAACTAGACAAGAATCAATCACCGATTCGTCCCCCTTTTTTCCTCTTCCTCCTTCGCTCTCGCTGTAATGGGACAGGAATCGACGATTGATTCCACCGCTGTAATAATTGGAAATGAAGCATTTACAGATACCACCGAAAGCAGGGAAGAAAAGGAACCTTCAAAAGAATCACCGAACAATCGTTATTCTACAGACTCATCTCTGCAGCGTTTAGTTTCAGCAGGTTTGACCGAAAATACGCCATCAACATCAAAAGCAGTACCATCAACCTCCGCACAAACCATCTCTCCTGAAACACCCCCAAATCTAAGGCCAACCCCAGGTTCGTTTAAGGTTCCAAGTCCTTTCAAAAATGCTTTATTTTTTCCCAGTCCTGCACCTACTAAAAAGAAAAATAACAGAGAAACTCTACCAAGTGTGATAACGTCACATTCTTGGAGACAATATCATGAGAACAAAGTAATTCAAAAACAAAAATTAGAAGAATCCAAGAAGAAAAAAACTGAAGAAAGGATAGAGAAGAGAAAAGCCAAAGAAGAAATGCTTAAAAGAAAGCAGAAGTTGTTAATAAAAGGGCTAATCGAAGACCACCTCGGGGTAGACAAGCCAAGAAGAGATTGAAAGATACTTCGTCTTCGGAAGAAGAGCAATGGATCCCTTCCGCATCAAGTGAAGATGTTAACCTGGATGACGAAAAAATCTGAGGATTTTCCGTAAAACATAATGAAAAAAAAAAATAAAAAAGCAATTGTATAACAATAATAATACAAATGGTTGACACATTTTAATTTTTTTCTTCTCCTTAAAAAGAAATGTGTTAATTTTATCCTTTAAGAGAGCATCCCTATGTTAAAGCGCCGACATTTAGTTCAATTTCAGGGTCAAGAAAATTGTTTATACTGTTTCAAATTTAAGTTAACCTGATTAGCTTAATTTTCAAAATTGTGCAAAAGAAGCTGAAGTTTGTTGGATTGTGAGAGTTTAAGACTTGATTTAGGAAGTTTTTTTTTTAATTAAATTTTGTATGAGCACAAATTAACGTGAATTATTCAACGAAATTTTAACATTAATTGATGTGGCGACTACTGGTGTAGACCAAATGGCGACTACTAGTGCGTTTTCAGGGATTCAAAAAAATCCTTTTTTTCTAAAATTGGTTTTATGAATTAAAAGAATGGCACTGTCTGTCGTAAAGTACAAGGATCAGCATCAAATGGACGGTAATACTATATTAACGTATTAATATAATGTTTAAAACACGCAAAAAAAAAACAATATTTTTTAATATAAGACCTTAAGGGTGGCAACTACTGGTGCTTTTACCTTATATCCTAAGAATAGAATTGCTTAAATTTCGTTATTCTGGAAAAAGATTTATTTATTTATTTTATTTATTTGATTTATTTTATATTATGTTGACTTCATATAAAATGTTCTTTGTTGTAGCAAGTCAGTTTCGTTGTATAAGCGATAATTTTCTTATAATAAGAACAATTTTTCTCGCGTTTCTACACATATTAATTAGATTTGGTTTCTATTAGATCTACGGTTTTATTGCCGTTAAAAGGAGTTTTCTTCTGTCTGTGAAAGTTTTTTTCACTCCAGTAGAAATCATAATGCTAGTAGATTTAGAAAAAATCATATGTATTTTGTATTCCATCTAAAAAAACAACGGTAATCAATAAAATACATAGTTTGCTTGATGCAAGGAAACTTGTTGTTGGTGTTAACACTCATTAACTTCTTAGAAACTTTTACACACAGAGTATTCTTTTTCAATTTTGTGCCCACCCCACAAAAAACCCTGGCTTTGCCCATGTACTAGGGCGTACTTTGGACAAGATCTTGTGGATATTAGAATACCGATGTGTCGCTAATATTGGCTGTAAGTTTTGTTCTTAATAGTGAAACAAGATAAATGCAAATTCCAGGCAAAACCCGCCTGGAGGAAAGTATTCAGACAAAGAATGAAAATGAGTCCGCTACCTTCTGTGTGTAATAAAACTCGATGATCTTTATGGCACCAAAGTAGGTAAAATGTGTTGTCCTTGAGTAGAAAAATAAGGTAAAGGCATTGGCCTGGCGACAGCACTTTGTCTAGTTAAATCTTTGTCGGCATGTTTGGGTCTGTCTGTAGTTGGTGCATGTTTTGAGAAGTATGGATGCATGAGCATATTGCTATCTAATACGAGAAATGTAAGGGCTGATCGGTTTTGGTGATCGAGCAGTTTAGTTTAGTTTTGCCGGTGCATAAAGAAAGCTTAAAAGTTATATTATCAGCGGACACGAGAGTTGAGATTTGTCGTGTAATAATAGTCTTCAAGCTGATTCTTTCACCATTAAAAGTTTGTGGGTTTTTGGCCTTAATTTCAGGGACCTGTTCTCATGAATTAAGGGATGATTTATGCAATGCTTATTGCAATATCTCCTCTAAATTTTACCGAATTGATCTATTATGATTTCCAATCAGCTGCACTTCGGTTGAGTCAGTCAGTTACATTGGCCCATCATATATATTTAATGGTTGTTCCAAAACTTGCCAGTTGCTTACCATACATATTCAGTAATTTGATTGGTTCCAAATTATTAGGTGATTATAAAATTATACGAAATTTGCATATCAGAATTTCATTAACCGATTGTTAATAAACCAATATCAACCATTAAGTAATTAATTTAATTTATTACCCCTACACCAGAATAAATAATATCATTTGCAAATTTAGCGCACGCTAACACAAAAACTAATACTTTCGTGATTATTATACAAAATTCAACTAATTGCCACTAAAACTTCTTTCCTAGATGAAATATTGTTTAATATTGTGAATTTATCACCTACAGTTTTGCTCTCATAATAATAATCATTTCATATTATCCCGAAGGTGTGGGCGTAATAGACTACGTTTAAAACTCTACTCTTACCTCTCTAGTATACATGGAATGGCACAGGAAAATTTTAGTAAAATCATATGAGTACTAGCTGGAAATAAAATCTTTGTTTTGTTAATTTCACTCATTTCACTAATACGTATACCTGCACTACAAGTGCATATATGTATGTACATGGATGCTAACGAACATGCCATTGAACGGATTACAAAAGCATAAAACTTTCGATAAAGGACTCAACTGCAATATTGATTAGTAATAATTTTCTTTCCCATAATATGTCCTTGGAAGTTAATGCCAATACCTCTTCGCATTTTATTATTTATGGGAATCCATTAAAGGAGCACTGAAGTGACTGCCACATCTGTTCGTATAATAATAGTGTCAATTTTTCAAAACGTTTTTCTATTAGAAAGCAATGCAGCGAAGCTGTTAGAAAACTTTATTGCTGTTTTCATTAATCAGACTGTCGCACGTTTTCTTGGTGACGTTTTTGTCACGTACTCACACATACAAAAATGTATATATATATATGTATGTACAGTCGAGCAACACATATACAAGAGGAAAAGTTTGCCCTAAAGGGAGTCATCATTAATATGTTTCAATATCAAGGATAAATTTCTTCGGGGACTTGTAAGCTGTCTCTGGCATTTTAAAACCATGAACTTCGGGAATTTATTTACTATCTTTACCAGGGTAGAGGCAGAGAGAGAGAAAATTTTAGTGGCATGGAATCTTAAAACTTTACATTTTTACATTTTCAGTAATAAACTGTTGAGAGATGATGAGATGAATCAGCAGTTTATTTACCTTTATATGTACGCCAACGCCAACCACACGATATGGGGTAGCACCGACATCAATGAACGAGGTGAGTCCTTATATGATTTCATTTTGGAGGCTAATATCTGTAAATATCTATAATATATGAAACACTTCCACTTTTACCACGGCAAATAAGGTGAAGGTATTAGATGTGACATTCATCAGTGAATCAAACGATCTAAATGTGGTTAATTGGAGAGTTTCCAGTGAGAAATCCTTCCTGGATAACTGCTGGATTATCTTTGAATTGGACCGCTCACCCAATCTCCTAGAGCCTTTCAGGAATCGAGCCAAAACGCACTGAAATAAATTTAGTAATATCGTAGCGGGAAGAATAAATGTTCCCGAATATGAGATATTATCGTAAACATCATTAATAAATAACGCGGTCAAGAATATAAATGACGCCTTTAATAGATCCTTTGTTGAAGCCTGTCCACTGCGTAAACCTTCCATGAAGTCCTAACCTCCCTGGTGGAAAAGAGACTTAAGTGTCCTAAGGAAGAGCAGGAAATTCTTCAACAAAGCGAAACCAAGTAGAAGTCAGGAAGACTGACCCAGTATAAGGCAGGTCTGTGACACTACAAACGAGCAATGAATAACGCTAAGTTCTTTTCATGGAGCAGCTACTATGAATCCATTGAGAATACAAGTAAATCTGCCAACTTAGGAAGGTCTTAACCAAGGACCTGTTATATATATTTATATATATGTACGTACCGGGGCGGTTTTCTTTATATTTCCTCTGTGTTTCACTTCAAAACACTGCTTCGTTATTTTTACTTTTTATTTTAAACTTCTTCCCAAACAAACTTTCATTTTTGATAACAGCGATTTTCTTTATAGTAAAACTTTGTTCCTTTTCTATTTTCACTTTATTCACTTTTTTTTCGATCCTTTCTACTTTGTATATATACTTTTCTGTGTACTTGAAACTTCTTTCTATTTTAACTCTATCTCACCGCAACCAAGACCGCGCCGAACCAAAACTTTCAAAAATCAACTTACTTTCGTTGTTTTTTCTTTTTAAAACTCGACCCACAACCGCCGTTTTAAAGTGGGAAAATCCAACTCGGCTCTAGATCACTCTCGTCGCGATCAAGAGCCTTCGATCAGGGTAGAAAATGCATAGTTGCATTTTTACCCTGAGAAAATTTTCATTCATTCTGGACTTGATTAAACAAGTCCAGAATATTTTTCGTTGGACGGAGGCTTGAAATTTGATGCTTTGATAAACATCAGCCACTGTCATGACGATTAAAATTGCGACGCGCGTATACATATAATGTATTTTCGCGACGCGCTCTTCTTATCGCGAAAGCTTCTTTGTGATATGTATGTACGTTCTTACATACATATTGCAATTTTCACGACAAATCGTACTGAAGGTACGATTTGTCTTTTATTTTATTTTTCAAATTAAATATTTCTATGCCATGGGAATAATTTTGTTTCAACTCTATGGAATGTGAAGAAAATTGCTGACGCAATTTTCTTCACTGATTAAATAGATAAGCTAACCATGTTTTAGGCATGGTTAGCTTATGTGAATTTTAGTGATTTGTAATTTTTTAATATTTTTTAAATTTTAGGGTTTTTTATGTGAATTTTAGGAACTGATTCGCTTTCTACAAATGTTTTTGAAGGTAAGCTAATCATGTTCCAACATGTATGTATGCCTGTAAAATTATCCCCTTTTATACTTTTTTCACGGTATAATTTACGTACATAACAATCCTTCCCCCTGAGAAAAACAGAATTATTCTTTGAAGAGGAATAGTTCTCAGGGGAAGTAGTCGTTGCACTAATTTTTATTATTTTATTCCCCCTTTTTTTTTGTTATATGCTAGTTACTTTTGATTTGAATTTTATTTTTCCGCATTTGTTTTGCTTTTAGGTCTGGTTAGGTTGGTACTAATTTGGTTCTGTCGGTCTCGGTTGGGGTTTACATTTTTTATTTTTATAAAATTTTGGTTGTTTTCAAAAGAAATTTTTTCTTTTATGTTTTATGGGGTCAGAGTGCAATAAATAAAAAATAAAGATTAAAACGATTAATTTTACATATAATAATAATATATCTAGTAACTAGGTAATTCTTTCAAAAGAAAAAATGCTTCGATATTATTGTACTACAACGCTTTTTCAATATTATTATTCTTTTGTAATTAATTTTAGTGTAATTTATGTCTTGTACTGTGTGTAAGTGTAGATGTGTTTGTGTGTGTGTGTGTGTGTGTGTGTGTGTGTGTGTGTGTGTGTGTGTGTGTGTGTGTGTGTGTGTGTGTGTGTGTGTGTGTGTGTGTGTGTGTGTGTGTGTGTGTGTGTGTGTGTGCGTGTGTGTATTTTTTCTTCTTTTATATTTTGCGCCTTTTTTCTGCTTAATTACGTAGATATTCGTTAAATTATTATAAAATTATACTTAAAATTATTTCTAACTGGTTTTTAGCATTTTATTTGTTTGTTTTGTTTTAGGAGTAAAAGAAATAATTCCTTAAGTTTTCTCATCTTATTTATTGCTGTGTTGTAGTTGTTGTTGTTAATTTTGTTCTCATTTTTTCCTTCCCCCATCCAAATTATCGAAAATACACAATCGAATTAAATCGAGGAATCGAATCTTGTTAAATATTTATTATTATTATTATTATTATTGTCGTTTTGAATGGTTTAAATCGGTTTGTATATAATAGTCGATGATTTTGTGGTTATTTTCAAAAAAAAAATTTCTTTTATGTTTAGCCTAAGAACTGATTATCTTATGTCCTATTCTAGTGTTAGTTCCTTTATATTTCAGCGGTGGTAGTTATGCACTTATTTTTTTCTGTTAGTATTGTTACTCTAATACTAGTTATTATTATTATTGTTGTTTATCTTATATTTTGTTACTATTAGTAACCTAGTAAATTCTTATTTTTACTTATTATTTTGTTATTTACTTCTTTCCTTTTGCAAAGGCATGTTTTCTCTAATGTTTACTCTATATCTATTTATGAAGTTAATACCTTTCATTTTATTTTTGGGTACTTTATCCTTAATGATTTGTTTACTTTTTTGTTTTCGCTACCTCTACCGTTCCAGTAATTACACAGTTTTGTATCTTTTACACTCGATAATTACTATATATCTTATTTTCTTTTATATACTATATTCCATCCCTACTTTGGTAATTTTCATCTAATGCAATATCTATTTATATTCTTTTATGTAATTTATTTAATTTACAATTACTTCTATTCTATTTTTGTTTACATGCAGTTATTTATTTTAACTTATTTTGTTATGTAATTATAATACAATTTTTCCTCTGACACTTTAGGTCTATTTTATGTCTACTACAAATCGTTTTTGTTAGTTATTCATATGTTTTGTACATGTGACCAGGTTTTCTTTTGTTTATAAATTTACTTTGATCAAGTGACCAATGTTGACAGTGTCAGTTTCGCATTTCTAAACGATTTGGACTGATTTTGTTTGGGAGAAGCTTCTGGCTCGCCTTAAGCTGGGTTGGGGAGCAGGAGTTCGCTCTTCTAAAGGAATTCCCTCGGGGTTACCTGGTGGTTGATTCCTCTGTTGTCTCATCTTGACGATAACAGGGTTAAGACATTTTACTGCCACAACGATCATTATGGCCAGAACTAGTAGGCTCGTAAATG
Source organism: Dioctria linearis (assembly GCA_963930735.1). Lineage (NCBI taxonomy): Eukaryota > Metazoa > Arthropoda > Insecta > Diptera > Asilidae > Dioctria > Dioctria linearis. The sequence continues at coordinate 67,062,296 of OZ005740.1, forward strand.
ATAGAGAAGTTGTGGACAGGATATGGGAGTTTTTACTTGATATCTTTTCTTGGTATTTATTTATTTTATTTTGGATTTCTTCCAGCGAATGGGTGTCAGTATAAATTGATTTATGGATTTCGTCTCCCGTTAAGATTTCCATTGGAACTTGGTTTTGGATTTGAGGCTCTGGTAAAATGTCAGCCAGACTCAAATTCAGTAAGGACTGATTAAATTTTGGGAATTGTTTGGGTTGAATTATTTTCACTGCGTGTTTACTTTGACCTTCGTATTTAAGCACTTTGTCACCTATTTGAACTTGACATGGTTGCGTTATCTCTAATATCCCTTGTCCTTCCAGTTTCGAGATAACAAAGTGATCTGGACATGTGATGTGTAGCACCGTGGAGGTGACAAATGAAAATAGCCACGCATTTGGCTTGTTTAATTTGATCAGCAGGTCTTTTTGTGGGATTTGTACTCTGGTCTTGCATTTGGGCACTTCACTTAAAGGGTTGTATGGCAATTTAATGGCACATTCGTTGGATGTTGCCTCTTTGATTATAGGAGTGTTCAGCCGGCCTATATACGTGTTTTCTTCCCAATTACTTGTTATTTTCTTGAAACTTTTCATGTCATCGCCTTTTAATAAGAGAAATTCCTGAGTTTTTGCGCTATTGGCTATGTATGTATAACCAGGGTCTGGAATTAATGAATAATTTGCTGACTTGGGTACAGGATAGCATTGAATCTGTTGTAGCCTCATTTTTGACAGGTTTAAAATTGGGAGAGTAATTCTCACTACCAATTTGTTTTGCATAAGGAGTGACTGAACTCCTGCTGTCTGATATAGAATAGATATACAATTCTGATTGTTAGGACAATACGAAGTTGTTTTGCGATATATCTCCAGTAGATTTTTGGGAGACATTAGGAGTGGATGAATATGATTGGTTCTACTAGCCATTATTATATCCAGGAGGGCTTGTTGTCGATATTCAACTTCGATGATTTGGAGCAATAAGTTTGATATAATCTCTTGTCTTAGTTGCCTCCTAGTTAAATCATCGGCCACATGGTGGAGATCGTTTATCTGGTATCCTATTTTTTGTTGTCTGTCAATTAACATAGCCAGCGGTTTTTGAATCTTTTCCAAGGTAGTTTTTACAACACTGATTTGTTGTTTCTCTAGCTCGGCTAGGGTTTGTGTATTCGATTCAAGTTCTTCTAACCTGCTGTAAATTTCTTTCTCGTTATTGCTGTCCATAGTTCCAACCAAATAGTGCATGGCATTGCCTATTCCATCAAGTAGCGATTTGGCCTTGCGTTTTCCTGGTACTAGTTCCTTTATAGTTTCCGTGCGCTTTCGTACGCTGTCTATTATAGCGTGTATGTGTAGTTGCTGCACGTTACACAGGTCTTCTGGGTTTGTTATATTTATGCAGAGTTTATGCACTAAGTGCTTTGCATATTCTGCTAGCTTCATCTGGGTATCTAACTCATCCAAGTCTATCTCGGAGAGGACATTCCAGGTGTCATGATATACCATGAGATTTCTATGCTCCATTAGACTGTGGGTGGTATGCTGAAGTCTGTAAATTCTTTACCTTTAGAAGCTTACATACTCTTTTGAATAATTCACTCAGGAAATTTGTTCCCTGATCGGTGAGTATTCTTTTGGGTATGCGATAGCGCGTAACGATTTCATCAAAGAAAACTTGCGCTACTGTGACTGCTTCTGCATTAGGTATTGCATACCAGTCGACAAATTTTGTTAAATTATCTTGGAAGGTCAAGATATATTTGTTACCTGATGTGGTCTCTTCTAATGAACCTACAATATCGAGGTAAACTTTGTCGAACGGTTGCTCTTCGATGTCCGTGATAACCATTGGCATTTTATATTGTGGTGATGCTTTCATCGTCTGGCACTTTGGGCATTTTTTAATGTATTCCTTGATGTCGCTAAGCATGTGTCTCCACCAATACTTGCGTCTTATACGTTTGTAAGTTTTGATGACACCTAGATGGCCACGAAATGGACAATCGTGATAATCTTTTAAGATTGTTCGGATCTCCGTGGGGCTCGTAATAACTTCGGGTGTCTTGCCAGTACTTACTTTTTGCTCAAGCGATGCTGGGTTTAGTTTTTCCGCCTCCGTGTGTTGAATTTCGTTTTGGTCCGCTTTCGTGTGCTCTTCTGTGTCCACACTGGAGCTATTTAATGTCTCTTGAGCCTTTTGCTTCTGAGCTCGAGTCATGACGAAGCAATGAGCGGATTTCTTCTTTCTCTCATTATTTGTGGAATTGTCTTCCTCCACATCTGAGTCCATCGTGTGGTGAACTAGGGCTTTTACCGTTAAGGTAGTGTCTAAACTGTCTTCCTTTAATGCTTGAGGGATGCGACTTAGTGCATCGGCATTAGTGTTGTACTTCCCTGATTTATATTCGATGTTGTAATCGAATTCAGATAATTTGTGGTGAAATCTCACCAAACGGGAAGTAGGGTCTTTCACATTGAAGACACCTTTGAGAGGTTTATGGTCAGTATAGACCGTGAATTTCCGGCCTTGAAGATAGCACCTGAAATTCTTGGTAGCCCAGACAATAGCCAATAACTCTTTCTCTATAGTAGAGTAATTTCTTTCGGCTTTGTTTAATGTGCGGCTTGCATAGGCAATGGGCTGGTCCTTTCCGACTTCTCCTTGAGAAAGAACAGCTCCTAGAGCCTCGTTACTTGCGTCTGTAGTAATACTAAAAGATTTCGAAAAATCGGAGTAAATTAAAAGTGGTGGAGAAATTAAAGCGTTTTTTAAGCTCTGAAATGCTTCTTGGCATTTCTCTGTCCAAGTGAATTTTACATCCTTTCGGAGTAAATTTGTGATTGGACGTACAATTTTGGAGAAGTCTGGAATGAATTTCCTGTAGTAATTGGCAAGTCGTAAAAATGACTGAACTTGCCTTACTGTTCTTGGAACAGGAAATGTTTGGACGCAGGCCGTCTTACTTCGGTCTGGTAGGGCTCCTTCGCTAGAACATTTATGTCCTAGGTAAACAACTTCTCTTCGTAGAAACTGGCACTTCTCTGGCTGCAGTTTTAAGTTGTTCTCTCTCAACTTATTGAAGACTTTCCTCAACTTTTCGTTGTGGTCATTTAATTTTTTAGGTAAACAAAACATTCGAGGCCTTATAGGCCTGTTAAGACGAAATTCATTAGGCGTTGAAATGTGGCGGGGGCTCCTTTGAGCCCGAATGGCATGCGCTTGAACTCGTAGTGCCCATAACTTGTGCTGAAAGCAGTTTTATGTAGATCTCTTTTGTCGACAAGAACTTGATGATAGCCGTTGGCCAACTCGAGTGTGGTGAAACACCTTGCGTGACCTAGTTGGTCGAGAATATCCTCAATTCTGGGTAGCGGGAATTCGTCTCCAATTGTCTTTTCGTTTAATTTCCGAAAGTCGACAACGACGTGCCACCATTTTTCACCGTCAGGTCCCGCTTTCTTGGGGACAACTAGTAGAGGTGAATTCCAAGGGCTTTTACTAGACTGGACTATCCCGCTGTCTAGCATTTCTTTTAGCTGCGCGTTAATTACTTTCCGCTGTGTTTCAGGTAAGCGGTACATTTTTTGATTGATTGGTGCTTGATCTTACACCAATGGAATATTATGCGTTATGGGATTTGTATAGGTGAGTTTGTCACCTTTGAGGAAGAAGATATCGTTATACTCTTCGCAGAGTTCTGATATCGACATTTTTTCTTCCGCGGTCAAATTATGGCCCAGGCTGAGTTCCTGCTCTAGCCTAGAAATACGCGGGTATTGCTTTATGTCGTCCGGAGTCTCATAATCCGGGTATAGATATCGTACATGTTGTAATATTGTCGTTTTGTCGGCTGAACCTTGGTTTGACTTACTCATCCTTTTAAGTTTTTGACCTGGAAATAGAAGAGGCTTTTGTGATTCCTTTTGAGGCTTTATTTCGTTGTTCTTAGCATGTTGCAGGGTATTTGCTTCCTGCTTAGTTGACGGCTGAGTTTGGTACACCTGTGTGGTCTTTGCCTTAGGTTGTGTGATATACTCATGCGCATCAATGCTATTGCCTTTTGACCATGTAGAATTTTTTGGGTTGTGTGACGGTGGAGTAATATGCACCTTTAATATAGGCTTTAGCGACTCGCTACCGTTCTTATATGGCCGTTGTTTGCTTAATAGTGATTTATTCCTTGGGATTTTGGACGGTAGAGCTATATGCACCTTTTTGGCAGGCTTTGGACACTCAGTTCCGTCTCTTGTGGTGTTTGATATCGCCTCTAAATTTGGTAGTGGAATTTGTGTTCTTTTGTGGTATTTTATGTGCGTTAATGGGACTATGGTATAGTCGTTTATTGGAAATAGCTGTAACTTTAAGCTATTCATCACTACTTGATGACTGTTAGCGTTGAGAATACTAACCAGCACTAATTCTTCTCCAGATGACAGTAAACTGTTTGGCAAGAAGACTCCATTGCTTATCTCTTGTGATAAACAGAGCATTTCTTCTTGAGTTTGTAACGGGACTGGGGCAACAATTTGAGAGCACGCAGGTATGCAGAGTGGTTCCTTAAGGGTAACCAATTGCTGCCTGACTTCGTCGGTCTCTTGTTCGCCCAGACAGCTCATTTCACATTCCTTGAGCTCTTTTGGAGCTTGGCAGCCAGCTTTTCTCATTTGAGAAGCCTTGAAGACACTGCAGGTGGATAGTTCAGCCTGTTTAGACTCTACCTCTTCTGCAAGTGTTCTTACTTCGACTGCTTTTTCAGAATGTAGCTTGTCCGTTTCAAACTCTAATGGCAAAGCAAATTCATCGGAATTAGTCTCCGTGCGAGGAAACCTTAGTGCCTTATTAGGACCCTCAACGTTACAGTTTTTTGCTAGGAAATCATTTCCTAGAAGTCCATCATCGGAAAGGCCAGGCAAGTTCTTTACGACTTGAAACTTGCAGGGAATTTTGTTTTTGAAAACGAAGTTTCCCTGGCAATTTCCCAGCGTCTTTCCGGTACCAAATGGGGTCTGAAGTGTACACGCCTCATTGTGGTTAATTTCTTTGAGATCTTTTAATGACCTTTTCTTTATTATAATTACCTCAGCGCCTGTGTCTACTACTAGTTTAGTTTGGCCGTTCAGGCCTATGTCTAAGGGAAGTTTTAATATAGCGACACTGGAATCGGGCTGCTGAGGAGACCCTATTTTATTAGATGGGAGATTTATAGTCGAGCCGGGGAGTTTTGGGTCGACTGTACGTCGTTTCCCTGACTCCGGGCTTCCCATTTACGTTTTTGTTGGCAGTTATTTACTGCATGTCCAGAACGACCACAAAATTCACACCTTTTTCGCACATTATAGACTCTTGAGTCGTTGTTGGGGTTTTGCGGCTCTCTAGGACGTTGATTTGGTGGTCCACTATTGTTTTGTGGTCTCTCGAAACTATTGTTGTTTCTTCTGCAGTCACGCACGTCATGGTTATACATTTTACAGCTCACACAATAAGGCGTATGTTTCCTTTTTAGGCAATCAGCATATGTGTGGACTCTTAGATTACAAAAACTACAACTGATTTTATTTAAATAATTATTTTTATTTTGTACATTATAACTTTTATTAGGAGATCTCGGCTCCTGTTTGATGTATGGTGATGTTTTTGCCTGTGTGAACTGCGGCTGTTTAATGTGACTATATGTGTTTGGCAGGGTCTGAGGAACTTGAGCGAATGGCATTATACCGGGAGTAAATACGCTGTGATTAGCTGATGAATTAAGTTGGCTAAATTGTGCGTTATTTGGTGTTGTTGCACTTATTGAATGGGGTATTGGATTTTGTATCACATTTTGATGAAATTGCCCTGAAGGTTGCAGGAATAGAGCACTTTGCTGGAGACGTTCCATGTCAAGTGCTCTTTGTACGATGTCATCCACCGTGCCGTCTGTCATGGTCAAAAGGTATTGGCACATATATGGGTTACTTACGCCAGTCTTTAGTGCATTCTTTGCGAAATCTTCCAGCTGCGTTTTGACAGCTGGGGCTGCTGTGGCTCCGTATTTGGATTCTGCTGCTTCATTACATAGTGCCAGCATCTGTTTCACTCGTGCCGTGAAGGCTGTGAGGTTTTCCAAAGGATACTGCCTTGTAGTGATTAATTTATTTACCAGTTCCTGGTAAGTTTCTCTAGGCAGGCACGTGCGATTTTAACCGTTCTTCTACTTCTTTGAAAGTAGTTGGCATATTTGAGGCAAAAAGCTGATAGGCTTCGCCTCGAAGTCTGGTGGGAAAGATTTGCAAAAATGCTGATAGTTCCTCCACCGAAATGCACTGTATTACCTGCCTGCAGCATCCTAGGAATGTTTAGAGTTCAAGGCTCAATTTTGGGTGCTGTTCTCCTGAGAATAGGGGAACCAGCTGACGGAATTTTCTTCACTGATTAAATAGATAAGCTAACCATGTTTTAGGCATGGTTAGCTTATGTGAATTTTAGGATTTGTAATTTTTTAATATTTTTTAAATTTTAGGGTTTTTTATGTGAATTTTAGGAACTGATTCGCTTTCTTCAAATGTTTTTGAAGGTAAGCTAATCATGTTCCAACATGTATGTATGCCTGTAAAATTATATCCTTTTATACTTTTTTCAGGGTATAATTTACGTACATAACAGACTCTAGTGTTACGCCCTTCCTGAAAAGGGGGGACAACATCTGGAATGGTGAAGAAACTTCAGAGCTGCTTATGAGTAGCCACTTTCCTGGAAACTCTTATGCTGGCCATACCTATAACCATAACCAAGACGAAAATGGAGTGAGCAGTTCAATCTCTCGCTCCCTATAAATTACCAGCAATCGATTACATCATTCCTCTCATGCTGCAGAAAGTGCCAGAAATTGTAATTCTGAGGCTGATGGTGATCTAAGCAAGCTGCCTACTCCACTCCTATATCCCAGGCATTTGGAAACAAACCAAAGTGAGCTTCATTCCCAAGGCAGGTCGTAGCGAGTACGTGACCGCTAAGGACTTTATACCCATCAGTCTTACATCGTTTCTTCTGAAGCCTTTTGAAAGATTGTTGGAAGCGTCCATGGACAGCCTGTTTAGGGGAAGCGAGATTTGTAGATCACAGCACGCTTACTTAAAAGGTAAAGGTTAAAACTGCGCTAGATGACGTAGTAGGAACCATTGAAAAACAATCGATAAAAAAGAATACACTATAAGTGCATTTCTTTATGTCGAGTGGGCCATTAATAATATTAGTTGAGAGGCCATCCAGGATACACTGACTGATTCAGAGGAGTTGTATCCTTTCTATGTAGGTAGATTAACTCAATTCTCAGTAACCGACTAACAAAGCAGAAATTGATAACAGTAAGGTTAGCAGGAGCGTATCTAGAGGTTCTGCACAAGGAGGCGTACTTTCACCCTGACTGTGGTTATTGGTTATAAATGGTATTCTCATCTCTTTACAAAGAGAGGTGTTTAAAGATAAAGCTCTTTTGCTTTAACTGATATAACAAAGGTACATGAAACTTGATTAAAATTATTGATATGCAGCTGGCACTTGAACCAGTACACCAAAATTGTTTATATGAGGTAAAGCAAGCAGAGCTATTCCGACTTTCACACCCCCAAACTGTGTAATATTACTCTTGATTTTAAAACTGAAGCCAAATACCTAGGAGTGATACTAGACTCCAAATTAAATTGGAGGATAGATGTTAATTCTCGCGTTTGGCAAACGATGGGGATTACATCCTCGTATCGTGCACTGGATTTACACCGCTATCGTAAGACCTATCATTTCATATGGGATTCTGGTATGATGGAATGCTCTTGAGAAAGCGGCGCACCTTAGAAGTCTTACTAAAATACAAAGAGCTGCATATTTGGGCATTACAGGAGCTTTTCGAGCAACAAACAGCAGCAATGGAGATTATTTTCCGGCTCCTGCCCCTCGACATGTATATATAGATGCAAGGAATGCACTAACACTTAAGAAGCCGAGCTGCTGGTCAAGAGCAGACATTGGTTACCGCAGAATACTGAAGATCTGTCCTGAAGACTGCATACAGGAAGCTACGGATTAAATTGTTCCAAGACTAGATTGCTTTCAGCTACCATTCCTAGTATATAGAGAGTGGGGTAGGCTGGTAATCGCGTGGCAATTGAATCTGATATATGTGTCTTTACGGATGGTTCAAAAATGGACTTGGGAGTGAGAGTCGGGGAATTCTCAGCGCTCCCTGGAATACAGAAATCGTACCGCCTATAGCTGGTTGTCACCCTTTAAATTTGCTTGGAGTTAATACTCAATATTGGATAGATCTCAGCATTGTTTCGTTGTTTAAGCACCATGTATTTTGTTTTATCCTCATTGAGAGAAAGTTTGTTACCATTTGTCCAATTTGTTAATCTTACCATATCATCTTGTAGTTTGTTTTCCAACTCTTGCTCATTTTCTGCGTAATAAATCAAATTTGTATCATCCGCAAATATATGATACTTCCCCGTTCCTTACACTTACCCTTATCTTTATGCGTATCATTATACTTATCCTTATCCTTATCGTTATAACCCATATCCTTATCCTCATCCATATCCTTACCATAATCCTTTTTTATTTTTGTTCTTACATACTATGAAATACAACGTCTCTCTCTGACTCTTCGTTAGTGTGCTTATAACTCGACAACCACTGATCCGATTTGCATTATTTATTTTTTTAGTTTAAACACATTTTACTCTGACCGGGTTTTATAGTTCGCGCCACAGACAGTGAAACCAGTCGACAAAAATCCGCCGGAGTAGAGGTTTTTTTTGGCATACGTTGCCTAAACCGTTACAGATATATTAATGCGCTATATGCAAAATGTCATTGATATAATATATTCTACAAAAAAGCCTGCCAAAGCATTAGTTTATCTTTGAAATGTTACCTATAAAAGGGGTTTTTATTCTGCAGTTGATTATAAGCTTTTCTTTTAACTTTCAGCGACAGACGAACACCATAAATTCGTTTCTTACCTACTTCCATAAATATATATGCTTTTGCTATATTAATACAAATTATCTACATAATATAAAAGGTTTTGTTGGCAAAACTTTCGATCAGACGGACACATAGCACTTCCTGTTACATCTTTGGGAATTACCGCTGCACTCCTGGAAGCTGGCAACACCAATGATGGGAATTTCCACACTCTTGTGGTACTTGCAGTACTTGTCATTCTAAAAACACTATCATACTTTAAAGAACTTTTCTGCACTTTCTAAAATATTCTGTTCAAATATTGTAACATTTGTATTTTCGAAAACATGGCGATTATCATGTTGGTTTTGTACTACCATAGATGACACAAAAACTAGATATCGCATTACCATAAAAAGTAGAAGAGCATACAGGTTGTAAAATGGCTTTTACATTCTGGAGTGGACCACAATATGATTTATGGAGTATAAATATGGCACTTGTCATCGCTAGGAAGCAGTCCCCTTGATGTTGGGAAAGCCTTCGACTGCGTTTGGAAAAACTTACTTATTTTCAAAATCATAGGAATAGTATTCCCATCTTTCTTAATACGTATCATTCACAGTTTTCTTTCACCCAGAAACTTCTACATTCAACATGAGGACAACAAATCTGCCCTAACGTCAATCAGCGCGGTGTTCTCCAATTCTCAGCCCTCGGACCAACACTTTTCAACCTCTACACACATGACAAAGGCTCGAATACTCCAAATTCAACCATGCTACTCTACGCAGATGATTCCCTAACATACGCCCACCCTATCTCCCCAAGCTTCGCTGCCAGAAAAGTTGAACAGCACGTAGTCAAACTCGATAAGTTCTAAAAAAATGGGAACTAAAAATCATCTCAGTAAATCAGAACTTATTTGCATCAGACACCTCTCTACCTGGGAAAGACCCAATATCGCCACACGCTCTGACAACATTGAAATTGTAGTCAACAATGAAAGCCTCAAGCCTTCAAAGAACGCCAAGTACCTTGGTGTCTCTTTCAATAACCTCCTGAAATTCAACGGCCACGCCAAGTCGGCCATGAGAAGGGCAAACCATCTCTACAGCCTGTTAAATACGTTAATAAAATGGAGTAATGGTCTCCCTAAAGACACTGAGCTATATCAGCAGCTATTTCGCTCGATAATTACCTACTGCTTCCCCATCTGGCACACCACTGCGCCAATTTATATGAAACAAATTGGCATAATCGAGAGGAAGATCCTGCGCGCTTGCACAGGACTGACAAAACCCACTTCTCCAACACCCTTTTATACGAAGTGTAAAAATAATCCCAATTGAGAACTATCTTCTAGATCCCGCGGGTAAACAACTTGAGAAGATCCCTTAACACCCCAACCCACTCATCAATAGTCTGCCAATACAAATTCATGTTGAAAACTTGAATTACCCGTAACCGCTTTAACTTCACATATGAGGAATATCTATTACCTGGGCAAAAGATTTTCCTTCTTAGCCAGCAAAGAAAACCATTACCGTCGAGAAAGGCCCATCCAGGAGAGGACACATCAGTACACTTGGCACCGCTCACGTCATCGGGGAACTATTAATGTGGGACCATCCTATCTCATCATGGAAGAAGAAGTCCGAATAAAAAGCCCCGAAATCCTAACCTATCCATCTTCCTATTCCTTCCTAAATTCAAAAACTGCTTTCAGAAGCAACAAATACCACTAATTCAGCTTGCCGTCGTGCAACAATTTGAAATTAAAGACATCGCGTAGCCAAAAGTTTTTATTCTTTTCGGAGAAAGAGTAAAATAAAGTCATGAATGAATTCAAGGCCAAAACTGTATTTATGATTTGATTTAGAATCGTTAAAAATAAAAGTTCTTCAAATTCTTCTGTTCTCCATCATTGACCGATTCTAGCCAATGATTTCCGTCCGGGACAAAATAAACCAAAATTAAAGCCTGTAGGAACATTTTAAACAAATATCGCGCGATATCAGTTCTGTTAAAATCGTCATAGTTGGAAATTAGTTTTGTTAACGCGTAAGGTCTAGACTTGACTTGACTTGACTTTCCAGGAAGCTGTCTTATCTCCGACAGTGTAGCGAACGAAGTAAACAGAACAAAGTGTTATAAGTAATTGGTAGTAATAGCGATAATTAAAAGTAAAACTGATTTGGAATTGTTTGTGAATTAATTAAAGAGTGGATTATAATAAAGAAGGCTTCTGCATTATGTTTGAAATATTGGGTTTTGAGTAACGAACTAAAGCCACAACATTATAGTATATAGGGGGTTTCCGTCTAGGTGGTCAATAGAGCAGAAAGTGATAGTACTCACCTAGACGAACAAAAAATTGTCCACATCAACCGTTTGGTAGATACAGGGTGTTTAAGAAAATATGCTAGTTTTTCACAGTTTCACAGAACACCCTGTATTTGAAAAATTGTAGGGTATACGGTTGCTATCATAAGCTCGTTGTATGTAGAACTTCATGGCCTTTCCAACGACGGCTCAGTCAGCTCTGTACTCCTCTCCTCTTCGGAGTTCTAGTGATCCAAAGTATAAAAATTGGCTTTGACCTCTATTTGTGTTTTTTTTTCAAAACGGTCGTTAGCATAACTTCTTTTTTATAAAAACTGTAAACTGTGGACTCTTCTCTTTCATTTGACCTATTACACCTAAAGCCGTTAAACGATTAACTCATAGCATATTCAGGGCATACCAAAATTAAACGATTTTTTTTTAATTACGTTTATCAGTCACTAAGGGAACAAATTATTTTTGAAGATACGTTTCAGAATAGCTTTGAGAATAGTTTAAGAGCTAATAACTCTTTAATGGCTACAGGTTAAATTAAAGAGAAGATCCTACAGATTAGTTTTTATGAAAAAAAAAGTTATGTATTGAAACCAACATTAAAATGACACCTGAAAGAAAATTCATTCAAAAGATTCCAATTCCAAGTATTTCTTATTATTGAAACTAGGTTGGGAACGAAACTATGTATACCTACCTACAAGCACATCGATAAGGCGGAGACAGCAATCGACACATTATGGCTACATTCCACATAAACAAATCCGGGACACAATCCCAAGGGAGGAAAGTAACTTGTCTTCGATTAACATTACGCAAATCAAATGGAATTAGAATAAGTCATCTGTGCAGCAGTTAAATGTATCTTTTAAAGTAGCAAATTAGCGATATTGCAATAGGTATCCCATCGTATAATTTGTAATTGTAATAACTTTACGCGACCTTGAAACTCCCGCGTTCTAACTGATCGAGGCATCAATTCGAGAAAATCGACGTCAAAGTTTTATTTCCTTACAACTTGTTTCCTAATTCAAAATTTCCGCTCATACTACACACAATTTGAGTGCTATATAAAATTTACTTTTCTGTAAATTTCCGTACGAATTATTTCAACCCATCAGATATTATAGCAATTCTTTAAAATCAGATAGAACCTTTACCTAAATTTAAGTCACATAGATTAATTTTCCAAAGTTGTAGCTGTCACTTAGCACTTTGCGATTTATTTTCCCAATTTTGGTTAGAATGCAAAGTTCTAACTACCTCTTGGTGTTTTATACGTATAAAAATAAATGAACTGAATTAAACTATTAAGAGATAAGAAGCACTATATTTAAAAATATACCTACAATTGTCGAGTTTATACACAAAATGAGGCGGAAAGGAAGTTATTAAAAATAATTATGACAACAACAATAAAGTCAAAAAAATAAATTGTTTTTTAGCGACTTTTTAAAGGGTTTTAATTTTTGGGAAAATATCGACGTCAAAAGAATTAATTAATGTAAGTAGGCACGCAACATTTTTTAAAAGGTTCGTTATCTATTAAAAAAAATTATATACAGAGTAGTTCACCCACTGGTACCCTTCCAAAAGTACGGATGAACTTGAAAAAGCAAAACAGCGGTTTCAACAATTGGTATACCTTCACGTAAAAGAAAGTTCTATAAAATTTAATTTTAATGCCAACTTCAACTTAGCTTCTAAAAACTTAGTACGATAGAATGTTGTTGGAAATATGAATTGAATTCCTCAGCTACAAACAAAACAAAGAATAACAAGAACATGTTACACCAAAAAGTAAATGCAAAAAAGAAATGGAAGGGCTTTTTCCTTGGAAACGTTGCAGGACTATTCACAAAATATAAATATGGCTTAAATAAAAAAAAATTATTAAACAGAGAAATAAGGTCTTTTTCAAAAGAAAAAAGTTACATAACCTAGTAAGGTACAAAGTTCATACATTTATAAAAAAAATAAGTCTTTTAATTCAGTTCCTTTTTGTTTTTTTTTGCGTTTTTCTCGGTTTCTTTCGTTTTTTTTTATTGAGAGCTGGAGATTATGATCTCAAGCCTTCATATTCTGTTATAGGTGTACCTTGACTTCCATTGTCCTCGTTTCGATCTACAAAAATAGAAAAAAAATGTCATGGTTAATTAAATATACTTTATAATGTAAATATAAATATTTCTTACTCTTACCTATATGTAAAATAGTTTTATAAAAGCATATGTCTTGTGGTGTCATGTATGGAAACATAGCTGTTAAGTGTTTCTTCTTGTGTATTGAAATCTCAGTTTTGTTGCTGATGACAGGAGAATATAGTAATAAGCTGTTGAGCCATGTTCTAGTAGGGTTCCTTTAATTTCTCCGCGTTCCGATGGGTTTTATATTTACTTCAGTAAACTCATTTTCATTGTAGGTTGTACTGAAGTGAATTAAATAAGGAATTGGGCCGAATCGTAGCATTTTTACTTTTGTGTATGGTACCAATTTATAGTTAAAAAGTTTTAACCCTTTTTCAAAGTTTTTGAAATCATTTGAGGTCATTTGAATTATTGTAAATGGCTGCTTTCTGTTCACTTGTTTTAATGCCCGCATTAAACCCAGTGGAGAAAAGTATTCATTCTTGGATAGAACTCTCTCTATTTGACTGTGGACATTGTCTTTCTTGTAATGCTGAGAGTCCAGGCAAACTGTACTTCATTGTTATACGGTCCAAGTCAGCCTCGCTAAATAAAAGGCTTCTCCAATTTCAGTTTTCGGTCATGTGAGAACATTCTCTAAATCAATACATATTATTGGTACATCACCATTTTTGTCCTCTTGTTTTGTAGTTCGCATTTCATTTTTAAGTTTTAAGTGTTCCTGAAATTCTTTGTTTTCTTTGTTTGAAACTGGTGTATTCATTTCGCATTTCCCGCATCTATCGGACTTCGGTATATGAAAATCCAAATTGAAATTTGTATTAGAAATAAATCTGCAACAACTGTCTTTGACTGGTGTTTTATTTAAGGAACTGCACTTTTCTTTATAGAGGTCGTAGATTTTGGATATGTTCAGGTTTGAATTAAGATTTTTTTTTTGTTTTTGCACGGCAGTAATGCTATTCAATATGCGGGAATTCATTAATATGTTCCATTACGAAATTTTTTTCATTGAGATCTATTGCTTTTTTCACGCTCATCCGTATTTTATTAGGGAGACTGCGAGTGGTTTTATCCTTTTTATTGTGAACTGTATATATGGGCTTCTGAGAAATAGACAATGTACTTAAATAAAAATTTTTTACAAACTTGAATTCTTTTGCCTTTTATATCGAAAAAATAAACAAAGGTGTATTGCCTTCTTGAGCTTTCCTTCTTATTTGCTTTCTTGTTTTTTAAGTATCTTTCCATAGTTTTTGAAATAAAATGGTACTTTCCAACTTGGTCCAATATATAATAGTTTTTAAAAAGTGACTTTCGCTCCTCTATTGTTACCAATTTTCCACAATTATACTTACATTTTTCGATGCAATTTTTCTTATCAATAATACATATTTCCTTCCTTATTTTTCCCCTGGCATTCAAATGCTCTTCCCCAGCCTGGTAAGCCCTTTTTCTTATGTTAGGTACTTATCCATTTTTCGCTTTTTAGTACATGTTTTTTTGGTTTGGCTAAATTTTCCTCATTTTACTCAGGGTCGTTTTCAATGCCCACCGTTGAAGTAATATTTGTTTCCACTGCAGCGGGAAAATGGAATTCGAAAAGACCCTCTCCAAGAACAACATCTTCCTCATTTTCATCACCGGCTACTGGCAATTTTATTAAAATAGGACATGATCCCAATTGCTGAAAGTCTATACCAGTTATATCAGCAAGTTCACCTCCTAAAACGCAAGACTTGTGAGCTTCAAAATCCTCGAACCCTACGTTTTCCATAGAAAATTTTAACAATCCTTCGATTACCAGTTTTAATTACTTTACTAAAATTATAATATTATATTTACCTGTTATAATACAATGAATTAAGGTAAAACACTTTTACTGGGAATTTTACATATAACTTGTTCACACCACGAACTACTGCGAGTGAATGCAAACAAGTGTAAACTACCCAAACGCCAGAGAGCCACGTTAGATGAGCGTGTTTAATATTGCCACAAAGTCGTGTCTGCATGGCTCGATAGACGTTCTGTGCCTCGAGGTTCTAACTGACCAAAATATAGCAGTTAAAACTTTATTGCACCAAGTTTTATACGTTTGGAGTTCACATAGAACTAGGCAGCATGAAATATCTACTAAACCGTTGGAGATACAACTTTGGGGACCATTTTAATCGAAAGAGCATGGCCGAATTAGTATAACCACATAATTGGCTCAATTTGTTCAAAAATTTCAGTTAGAACTTGGGAGTTCCAAGATCGCGTTTAGCTAGGCAAAATCAGGAACGGTAACACAAATTCTCAGAATTCCAGTTGCTATGAACAGCTGCTAGGGTCAATGAACTCTTCTGACCTACGCACAGCTGCTAAGGTCAACGGACTTTTCTTGTGCTACCTACGCACAGCTGCTAAGGTCAACGTACTTTGGTTGCTATACGAAACGTAAAATAATTTGTTGGTGCCGTGCGCAATTCAGTCGCAGGCCAACTTGAATCTCTCTGAGAATACATTGGAATCGACTTGGCTAGTGGTAACAACATAGAATTATTAACAAATTTACTTTATTCTGGGTAACGACTAGAATAAAGAATACTAACTCGATAACTTCATCCTGGGTATCGACAGAGATAAAGATATTTATTCTGGGTACCGACTAGAATAAATACTACTAATATAATTTTGCTTTGGGTCTCGACTGAAGTGAAGTATCTTGTTCTGGAAAACGACTAGAAAAAGTCTTCTACAAATCAGCATACAACTTTGCTGTGGGTCCCGACTGAAGTAAAGTATCTTGTTTCGGGGAACGAATAGAAGAGATCAGTACTAACACACAAACTTCGTTTTGGGTCTCGACTGAAACAAAATATCTTGTTCCAGGGCACGAGTAGAACAAGTCGATTCCACACTTTAGACTGGTGGGTACTCTTTTATCTCTCTCATATTTAATTATATACCACACTTATTAAATATATTGCTACACATATCTACATATAGTGTTGCCATTCCTAAAAGGTGAACTCTCTAATATATTAGCTGAAATTAATATAAGTTGTTGTACGTGAAATTTTAGTTATTAGGTGATATAGTTGAAAGTAAAATTGCATCTTAAGTTACATTAGTGAAATTGAAATCTCCGAAATATAGAAGTTTGGAATAGTGTCAAATTTAACGTATTGTGAAACAAACCACTAACTTTAATTATTCATTGGCGTTATCATTTACAGCCTTTTCCAGTAAGTCCAGTAAGTCCAAAAGAGTAATCTTTTTATTTAATATTTCCAGTGTATTCGGGCAAACCAGTGGACTGCCTCTGTTACACAGTCTATTATGGCATTACTTAAAGGGTTTAATCATGTTAGTAATATCAGCAGTGGCAAGGAATTTATTCGATAGGTTTGACTTGTTCTAATATATGGGCAAGATGGCAGTATTCTTTTGAAAAGGGGGTTATGTAAATTGCCATAATGTTAAAACGAAATAGTACACGTTTTTGATTAAACGTTCCTAGTTCAGCTATAATACGATCAAACTGCTCTATGGTGCTTTGATTATTGCGATTTTGTGATGAGATAATAGTTTTGATCAGTTGAACTGAATTTTTATATTAATTTTATTAATTAACGCATACATAGGTGACCACTTTTGATAATTTCTTCGTATAAATGATCACTATATACTTTAGCCAATAAGACAGTTTTTATTTTAATCGATTGTTTCTTTTCCATAAGATTCAATAGGCGACATTTTAAATGTTAGGACTAACACGAGAATTCTATTTCATAGTACCTACCTATGCCTATCCTATCGGATGATTATTAGGGTAGGTCTTCTAAGTTTGTGGTATATCCAATCCATTTTCCTTGCTTTATCTGGGTTGCTATTGAGTTTTGGTATGTAATTAACCACAGTTCTTCTTTATTCTTGTTTTCTGAAAAAGCCGTTTTTTGCTTCAGTCTAGTAGAATTAACTTCATGTAAGAGTCCTCATCTTAACGTTTTCAAGCGGTATGATGTTTTTTTGTTATGTATTGTGTTGAGAAAGAGATTTCGTTTCGAACTATTTTACAATTTACAGCATGCCGGCTTGTCGATTGCTTTGTGCGTAGAACATTGATCAATCGAAGCACCCATAAAGTGATTCATTACATTAGGGTTTGCAGCCCCGGGATCCCGGGATCTCGAAATCGCAAAATCCCGATGTTCTTCAAATCCTGAAATCCCGGGATTGAAATAACCAATCCCGGAATTTAATTTTTGTCTGAATTATATTTTAAAATTTTTTCACATCAAAATATTCTAAGAATATAATTCTCAGAAAATTTATATTTTTTTTTTTATG